>OY751314.1:14287130-14372130 GCA_963564615.1 Rhorus exstirpatorius | reverse complement strand
CTAACCGATTGAGACTATTTTAGCTTTCTCCAAAAAGTGTGTGTGTGTGTGTGTGTGTGTGTGTGCATGTTATAGCGGAGAATAGGAATTATAGGGCGTCACTCCCACATTTTTAACAACTCAAAACCCTCTCCGCTGTGTGTGTGCGTGTAAGTGTGCGTGTTATAGCGGAGATTAGGAATCATAGGGCATCACTCCTACATTTTTAACAACTCAAAACCCTCTCCGCTGTGTGTGCGTGTGCGTGTGTGTGCTATAGCGGAGATTAGGAATTATAGGGCATCACTCCGACATTTTTAACAACTCAAAACCCTCTCCGCTGTGTGTGCGTGTGCGTGTGTGTGTTATAGCGGAAATTAGGAATCATAGGGCGTCATTCCCACATTTTTAACAACTCAAAACCCTCTCCGCTGTGTGTGTGCGTGTAAGTGTGCGTGTTATAGCGGAGATTAGGAATTTTAGGGCGTCACTCCCACATTTTTAACAACCCAAAACCCTCTCCGCTGTGTGTGTGCGCGTGGCGTGTTTGTGCGTCTGCGTGTTCCTAATCTCCGCTATAACACGCACACGCACACACGCACACACACACACACACACACACACACACACACACACACACACACACACACACACACACACACACACACACACACACACACACACACACACACACACACACACACACACACACACACACACACACACACACACACACACACACACACACACACACACACACACACACACACACACACACACACACACACACACACACACACACACACACACACACACACACACACACACACACACACACACACACACACACACACACACACACACACACACACACTTTTTGGGGAAAGCTAAAATAGCCTAAATCGGTTAGGAATGCGCGATTATGCACATCGAACGAAAAGAGGTTTTTCTTCGATTTTCATATTCAAAATGGCGTTTGCGCCAATTTTCGTTGTGATATTCGTGATTAGGAGGTCAAAATACGTTATCATACCAAATTTCAGACCGATCGGCGGTATGCGCTTTTCGGAAGTATACCCTTCGCCATAAAATTAATATTCGACAAAAAAATTTGCGATTTGTATGGTGACACAAATGTGGATGAGTTTATTAGCATCTTAATGCCAAATGAGTTTTAAGTGAGAAAAAAGAGATGATCTGAAGTGAATACCAATGATAGGTTTAAGATTCGAAGAGTAAATCCTGTGTTGCATACATTGTTTCTTTATTACCTGATGATCATATGCAAACTGTTAGTTACATGGATATTCATATTTTTTGTTCTCGACAATATAGAATATATCGACACAAAATGAAAAAGTCCTTGGTTTTATTTGCATTCAATTTATTTATTCGATTTCCATGAGATCGTCAGCTGGTGTTTAAACGTGTATAGTAGATACACGTTGTATACCTTTTGTATACCTTTTCATCATATTTGTGACTAATAATATGAATGTCATGATCATAACAATTATAACGATAATATTAGTATTAAATATCTTTAATTTATCCATCGATGGTTAACCATCCGTTGTATCCATTGAAAAATGTATTTTAACCCTAATACCTGATCATGACATGGGTCGTTTGTGCCCATGAATTTTCAAACATTCTACTGTAAACAGCCTACATGCCTCTGAATTTTGATGAAAATGTTTATTGAAAAGGGGATTTTCGGGGCTGGCAACATTTCTATCGCATAGTTAGAAGTCCACAGAAGACCTACGAATTTTTTCAGATTTTTTCTTCCAGAATAACATAGTTAATTAAGTGAGGGACGCTAATGACCCACGTTCAAGGTTTACGGGTGCTAAAAACGATTATGTGCAAATTATGTGCAAATTTATAAAACCTTTTGGAGGGAATATTCTTTAATTGAATGTTTTTAAATCGTTGATACAAATAATAACAATTTTAATAATATAAAAAAAATATAAATACAAAAATTATTATTAATGTAATATGTATCATCTTTATTTTTAATATTACAATTTTTTTATTTCAAAAATGAAAAAAATAGACTTACTATATGATATGCATGACAAATACCGCCTGAATATTTTAAACGTAATTATTAGTATGAATAATTTCCAATCGTACGAGTTATAAATTGTCCTTACGTAAAATGTATTATGAAATTGGAGATCATTTTGATAGATGTTGAAATGGTTAACATCGATAGATAAATTAAAGTTAATTATTTTGACTTATTATTATTATTTGTATCGTCGTTGTTATAATTATTATGATTATCATATGCATATTATTAATCGTGAAGGTAATGAATTTATAAAATATTACTGTTATTATTATTATAGTATTGAAGTCATTTTTTTCAAATGTATTAATGTAGGAAATTGAAAAGTAGAAAATTAAAAATAAAAGTACGCAAGCCGAGTTTCGAACCCTTTACGCGATGTGAGAACGCGCATGCGCGGTACCCTGCCTTTCTCAGGCCGATGCCTTGATGCGTCTCTCTTGCTCTCTCTACTTTATTAGTGAGCACACATATACAAAATATCGTTAGTCTCACCCATGCATGGCCTTATATACCATGGTCCCGCCGCGCTAAGAACGGGAAAGCGAAGGACCACACAAAGGGGACACGAAGAAAAAGAACTCTATGTATAAGCTATACGACTTATACTCTCTCTCAGTCTCTCTCTCCAAAAGAATATCTTTCGTCTCTTTTGCGTCACGAAATTTGTCGATTTTTCATGGATAAGCGAGCGAGAGAACCGGCGAACGTCCTCACCCTGTAGTCTTACAGTTTCATCAGTGTTTTTCGGTGCGTGCAGCTACATCCGTTACTCATGAGTTTTACTCTCCCCAAACAACCGTCAATAGAAATCGACCGGGATAACTTGAACAATTTGTTTTAATAGTTTTTATTATCTTAAAGTTTTTACCACTCTCCTTAGAGCGGAAGAATCGAATAATAAACGATGCTCGTGTGTTTGACTGTCGTCAAAACTACCCATCGCGTTGATAAAAAATGATGGAGATTATTTAAACAATATTTTTAAATATTATAAATTATTTATAAGTTTTCACCGCTTTTCTCAAAGCGAGAATCGAGCAATAATCGGTGCTCGTGTGTTTGACTCTCATCAAATCTACCCGTCGATAGAAAACGACGGAGATTATTTAAACATTATTTTTAAACAGTTTAAATTATTTATAAGTTTTAACCTCTCTCGTCAGAACGAGAATCGAGCAATAACCAGTGCTCGTGTGTTTGACTCTCGTTAAACCTACCCGTCGATAGAAAACGACCGAGATTATTTAAACACTATTTTTAAACAGTCTAAATTATTTATAAGTTTTGACCTCTCTTGTCAAAGCGAGAATCAAGCAATAATCGGTGCTCGTATGTTTGACTCTCGTTGAACCATCGATAGAAAATGAGGAAGATTATTTGAACATTATTTTTAAATCGTCTACATTATTTATAAGTTTTCGCCGCTCTTGTCAGAACGAGAATCGAGCGATAATCGGTGCTCGTGTGTTTGACACTCGTCAAACCTTTCCGTCGATAAAAAACGACGGTGATTATCTAAACCATTATTTTTAATAATTTTAATTATTTATCAGGTTTCACCGCTCTTATTGAAGCGAGAATTGAGCAACGCCCGCTGCTCGTGTGCTTGACGCTCGTCAAACTTGTTTGTCGATAAAAATCGACGTAGCAAATTTGACAAAGCAGTTTATTGCAATAGGAGTATTCAAATTTTTGCAACAAATTTTTTTTTCAAAGCGAGATTCGAGCAACACACTCGTTTGTTTGATTCTCTTCAAATGTTTCTGTCGATCGAAATCGATGTAACAGATTTAAACAATTTGTTGAGATTATCATAATTATTTACAAGCTTCCACCGCTCTTTGCAGAGCGTGAGGATCAAGCAATATCGATATTGCTTGCAAGTTTGATTCTTATCGAACTTGCTCAGAAGAATATTGGCTGAGACAATTTAAAAATATTTGTTGAAATAATTATTATTATTTATTGGCAATTGCCGCTCTTTATTGGGAACTCACAAATGTCACCCTGACCTCTGGCGGCCAAATTTCCAAGTACTTCTCTCCAGTTGCTGCCTAATGATTACCATGCGAATTAGTCACTTTTTAACAATAATTAAAAATCTAATGCTTTATTACAAGAAATAAATCATTAATAAAGATCGAGAAGACATAGTCGATATTTGATGCGAGGGCATGAGATTTTCATCACACGCAGAATATGAATAATCGTTTTAGTTATGTCGTGTAAACACAAGCGACGTGACTTTCAATTTCATAACTTATGAAGTATGGACAATAATTTATACATAAAACATTTTTCATGTGATGCTTGATATTTTAACTAATAATTTATTGTTCGAACGCATTTATTTAGCCGAAAAGTGACGGGAATTTTTTAAAAGATTTTGAGGTTAAGCATGGGATGTCATGTAGGTTCATTGTAATCCTTATAGCGATAATCACTTGATCCGTATCCAATTTGCGCAGTGGATTCTATCCACGCATAATCCTCAACGGTAATAAACCCCATTGTCAAATCTTACTACAAAAATCCCATTTTGCCGGAAAAAATGCGATAATCCAGTGTTTACAACTGTTCCTTATGCTGCCCCATGCTAACTAGAGCTGGCTACTGGCAACGAACTGGAGAGAAGAGGCCATATTGGATAGGCCCCGCCTCCGTGTTGATTCCCAATAGAGCGAGAAACGAGTGTAATATTAATTGCACGATTCGCAGCTACGACAGCAGACGACAGCTGATTCGCGCGCAGCGGTCGACAACAAGCCGCTGGATATGTGTATACTCATATACACACTATTGTATGCAAGGGCCCAGATGCCCCGGCAGACGGCTACTATTCGCCTTCGGAGCTTCGTCGCAACACGAGGAATCGATATAATAGAAGTCGTGCGCTGGGACATCTAGCGGTAGGCAGTGGTAACTGCGCTACCGCTACCGACGGAGGCCACGTTGAAATTTTTCCGGATGTGATACATCGCCTTAATTGAGGAAAAGACCACGACGTCGAATCATTAAATATATTCAAAATTTTTTTTCATTCCAACGTACAAAATATTTTATTTTAATTCAAATTTTGTTCCTTTTTTCTACCATGCGAATTCATCTAATACAAATAAATAATTTAAGTTAAACAAATTTAATAAAACCCACATTTCCTTTTATTATTTATTTTCATTGCTCGTATCTCGATAAATTTACTTCCCATTTGCACATTTTTTTTCATTTTTTTTCTGCCTCTCGTAATTAATTTTAAAAAAATTTTATTATAAAAGGAACCCCTTTTTGACAAAATTGATCCAACACGCCCGCCACGACGTAAGAGCTCACGTCCAAATTTGACGTATACATTTTTTAATCTTAATACCGATAATACAGAATCACACGCGATGGCAAACAGCGGTTTTACCTTGTGACAGGAATCTCGCGATTCACGTCACCTTCGGCCGATCTCACCATCCTCCACGCCAGGAGAGCTGTTGAGCGCCAGGTAATTTTTTTAATTTGACGGCGGGAATTACCAAACCCGCTAAACGTAATTTTATCTGAACGGAACAAAATAAACGGGAACGAAAAACTTAACCAAAAAAAAAGGGACGCCGGCGTGTTGGATGGCGAGAATGGTGACGGTATACCCGATTTGCTCAGGATGTAGGTTGTGGTGAGAGGGCGTGGACGGCTGGCCAACTCTCGAGTGCCTTCGAAAACGGATTCTGGAATAATAAAACTCAACACGAAAAAATATGGTATGGGACCTTGGTTCAGGCTAATTTATTCACTTATTTTCGATAACGTACAAGAAAATCAGATCTTTTACCGAAAGCACACACAGAATAACTCATGACGAAATTAACGAGAACTGATGAGTGAACCGATAGCGAAGGAAAGGAAAAGACACGTGGTGACGAGAACAGGGACAGAATCGATGGCATAACGGGAGCTCTCAGAGCGGTGAACCACTCTGGTCGAGGGACGCGCAGCAAGTCTCTCCGAATAGATCGCTCGATCGAAAAAAGGTAACGTGGGAAGAGGGGGCGATTACGCGCACGCGTAATTAGATTCCAAGCCCACTCTTCTCCTTACATCACACATACAATAAATTCTATCACAGACAGGAACCTGAGGGAAAATTAGAGCGATAGCACGAAACTCGAACGACGAAATATCGCTGACCAATCGATAACTGAAAAATGCCAAGGTGTTATGGCGTGGGGGTTACTCTTTACTTCGGGGATCGTCCTCTGAGGGGTATTCTTCGGATATGGGGGAGATCCAGAACTACCTAAAACTAAGCCTAACGATAGCGATGCGATCGGGCAATCCGTAGCGGCTGGGGGGGATCGCAAGCCCCGCCGACAACGGCCTTCCATACGTAAACGGAACTCAAACGTAACCGTCCTTCTCCCCTCCATACCATACACATGAAGCGTCGAGGTTTCCACTCGATCCTCTATACTCCCCTCGATTACTCTCCCAAGAAAGGCCGAATATACCGGGTGGCTCGTTATTTTGGCCCGATCTCACGGTAACTCGGTGTCTTTTCTGTGATTGACCCCTTAAAACAGACTTGAAAACTGAAACGTACGATAGCGCGAAAACTGAGGCAAACGATAACGAATCCATACTCTGAATATTAAAATTAACCGAATTATTCGCATATTTTCTCGTAACCGGAGGTCGGAACGACCTTTGACGCTAAAACACAAAAATTGCGTTACAACCTTTCGCGACGTATACAACGCAATCCCGATATTCAACGGCAAAAATATACCAGTTTACCACTTCATTAAAGCATAAAGAGAGTGGCAAAAGTATTACCGGAAAGCGAATACGAGAGACTACTTATTATGATACAATATAAATGTAACGGGACAGCTCTCGACTTTGCGGAGACAAAAACTCACGAAACAATGACAGAATTCTTTAACGATCTTAGGGACAATTCAGTGCCTCAATTGAATTACTTGACCTCGAATTTGAATTAAAAGCAATTTCACAAAATTATTTCGCGAATTAGTCCCAGAATACGTGACAAGAACGCGAGTAATTTTAAAACGAATAATAGAAAGATTAAAGGAATGTTACACTCGAGAAAGCGAAAAAGAATACCTCAAGATAGCAGAATTAAGAAAATCAGTGACACGAGCCTTCGTTAGAGGCCTTTATTATCTTGTCAACAAGATAGGAAGCTTTTTGATGAATCAAAACATCTAGTCTCTTGAACAAGCGATAAAAGAAGCAACATCGGGCAATAACTCTTAAAACCGAAATAGTAAACCAAAATCGAGCCACTCGCGAAAACACCCAAACTGAGCATACTGAGACAACGAAAGTAAATTTCGTTGAAGACAGACAAGAAACTACGCAAAAATACTGCGAATTTCACAAAACAAACGGTCATTCCACCGCGGAATGTTTCACAGTAAAACAAATAAGGGAAAATCGTAAAGTACCCAGGGACTCATTACGCCAAAATTCGCCAAACTTTCAGAATAAATATCGCAGTGATTCGCGCAACCGTCAACAAAATTTCCCAAACAGGTACCGCAGCGATTCGGGCGACCGTCAACAAAATTTTCCAAACAGGTACCGCAGCGATTCGCGTGACCGCCAACAGAATTTTCAATACAGATATCGCGACGACTCACGCGACAGACAAAGTTTCCAAAATAGATATCGCGACAACTCACACGACAGACAAAATTTCTAATACAGATATCGCGACGACTGACGCGACAGACAAAATTTTCAGAACAGATATCGCAGCGATTCACGCGATAGACAGCAAAACTACTTCCGAAACAACTCTTGCAACAGGCAATACAACGGCTCTCGAGATGACTCATACGATTATCAAAGTAACGCAGGAAGGTGATCTCGTGACAACTCTCGTGACAGATATAACAATAACTCACAAAGGTGACGTAGTGAAAGCAAAGACAGATTTACCGGCACATTCACAAACTCGCAAGAGCCTTAGTGGAATTGCAACAGTCAAACAACGCGAGTTCAACTCCGCGGGACAGCGCGACGTGGAGCGAACCGCAATAACGCCCAATACACAACCAGTAAACAATATGATCCCAGAAAAACACGAAGCAATAATTCACTCAGAAAAGCGGAAAAACGTCGACCACCGACGGTAATAATAAACTCTGTCGATTTACACGAACACTCGGCTCGATTCCTTGTTGACACCGGTGCAGAAATAAATTTAATCAAACAGAAAGCAGTTGGAAATAACACAGACGTAAACACTCTTATTACGTACGAATTAACGGGAATCACGAAAAATACGATCTTTACAACCGGTATGTGTATTGTCAGAATGGAAAAAATTTCAGTTGAATTTCACATAATCGGTAACGAAGTACCAATTGCAGAAGACGGCGTTTTGGGTGATGAATTTTTTCTAAAAACCCCAGCCGACATTTTGTACACAAAATCATGCATATCATTCGGAGATTTCACAATACCTTTCGAAATTTACGAAACTGTAACGATACCGGTTCGATCAAAATCAACAATTTATGTCAGAATAACAAATCCAGACCTCCTAGAAGTGTATACCCCAAGAATAGACGCAGGAGAAGGTTTATTTATCGGCGACGCATTAGTGACAAATAACAAAGGTATCGCGTAGCTAAAAGCAATAAATACGAAGGAACATAAAATACACCTTAGGGTACCGACAGTAGAGTGTGACGTCACAGGTCGTCCCGACCAGGGTTTTCTACGATTTTGAATAAGTTATTGTAATTTTAGCAATTAGCGTGTAAGTTATTTTTTCGGTTTTGCGTTATCGAAAGCTCTCGTCCCGTAGTTATCGGATCAACGCGAAATAAGACACCGAGTTACCGCGGATAGGGGCCGAAACAATGAGCCACCCGCTATACTCGGTGTCGAAGGAAGTAATTCGTGGGAGTCTAAAGGCTCGAGTGCGACTCTCGACGCTTCGCGAAAAGGTATGGGTAAAGAAGGGCAGGTTGAGTTACGTGTCTGTATGGAAGGCCGTTGGCGTATGGGCCCGCGATTTCCCATCCGCCACGGATTGCCCAATCGCACCGTTATCGTAATATTAGTTATAGTTGGCCCCCGATTTACCATACCAGAAGAGGACCCGGCGAAGGACGATCATCGCGAGCAACAGGATCCACCCGCCACAACATCTCGGCGTGTCTACGTTATTCGTTTAACGAATATTCGTTTATCGAGTTTAGAGTTATCGTCCAATTAAGTTTCGCGTTATCGTTTGAATTTGCCGGCCAGTCACGTTTCGAGCTAAGGCGCTCGAGTCGTTGTGACGTCAGGAAACGAGGGGGATCGCGAGTTCTCGTTACGCGTGCGCGTACTCGTCCCTCTCCATCCTCGTTATCGTATCGATTAATTTACCTGTTCGATTCGTTCTCTTTCGGCGTAGCTCTCGATCCGAGTGGTTCACCGCTCGGAGCTCTCTCTTTCTCTCTGCGCTGCTCTCGACCCGAGCGGTTCGCTGCTCGGGAAGCTCCCGTCATGTTACCGCTTTTGCTCCCGTATCGCTATGCTATCGTTTCTCTCGAGCTATCTTTTTAACGTTCTCGCCTTCTCCGATATCGTCAGTTACCGAATTGGCTCTCGTTTCGTCCCGTTATGCTACCGTTTCCTCGAACTACCTTTTTGCGATCACGATTGCGAGGAATTTCTGTTCTCGAGTTACCGAAATTATTTTGCCGTTGTCGTCACGCTATCGTACTTTCGAGCTCTCTGTCCACATTCCCGTCTCCGAAGTTATCGTCGTTATCGAAGTAATTTAAGTATCGAATTTATCGTCGTTACCGAATTTCTTTTGAGTTCCCGCATCTATCATTGTTATCGAATTACGTTAAGCATCGAATTTATCGTCGTTACCGCCGTTATTTTGCGTTACTGCATTTACCGTCGTTATCGAATTTATTTAAGTATCGAGGTTATCGTCGTTATCGAATTTAGTTCAGCATCGAATTGAGTGTCGTTCTCGAATTTAGTTAAGTATCGACGTTACCGTCATTACCGAATTTTTCTATTTGCTATCGCATTCGCTATCGTGACTTCTGTTCGTTCTCCTATCAGTTATCGAAATTATGAGCTATCGTGACTGCTGTTCGTTTTCCTATCAGTTATCGAAATTATGAGCTATCGTGAGAGGAATTAATAAACTAGCCGGAACCAAGGCCCCATACGTTATTTTTCGTGTTGAGTTCATTTATTTCAGGTTACGTTTTTTGAAGGTACTCGAGAGTTAGCCAGCCATCCACGCCCTCTCTCCACAACCTACACACTGAGCGAATCGTGTGTACCGTCGCCGATCTCGCCATCCAACACGCCGGCTTCCCTTTTTCGTGTTTCGTTTACGTCCCTATCAAGTTCCGGTTAAGTTTCGCGGGTTTGGTAATTCCCGCCGTTCAATTAAAAGGATTACCTGGCGCTCAACGGCTCTCCCGGCGTCGAGGATGGTGAGATGGGCCGAAGGTGACGCGAATCGCGAGATTCCCGTCACAAGAGTTACAACCGATCGACGGAAATTGGAGCCACCGATCGCTCCCGGAGAACACGACTCCCACGGCGTCCAATTCGGACAACGCGCGGAAATTTGTACAGCAGTAGTAGTAAATGAGGAGAATAGATTTAACCAGCTAACACCACTTTTACATTTGGAAGGCCTAAATAACGACGAGAAAGCTCACGTACTCCGTCTAGCCTCAGAATACTCCCACTTATTTTGCTTACCTGGGGAACCACCGTGGGACAGAATCACAAAAAGCTGGCCAAAACCTCGAAAATCAAGGTTTTATTTCGGGTTTATCTTGTTGCGGAATGTGAAGTAGGGGTATCGAGGGTCCCCAAACAACCGGTCTCTAGGCGCAGGTATATTTCTTGTCCCTGCAGGATCAGTTCAAATGTGACTCGCGTAACGACGCGAGTCTCATCGAAGTACCGAATCTGACGCGCGCCATACACTACAGATAACCCACAATATAATGGTGAAAAATAACGCAATCGGAGAAGTATAAAATGGATTCTCTTCGTGAAGGTATGTGGAATCGAATACAATTTATAGAATTGCAAAATTGCTACATGAAAAGAGTTATTCGTTTTAATCCATTAAGGACCAAATGGACGTTTTTTTTTGTTTGTATTCAGTAGCTCTATTCAATATGAAATCGGTCCGAAAGAAAATCGAGAAGTTATTTCCGATGTAAAATTGTCTGAACTTTCGATCTATCCAGTCATAATTTTGAAAAAATACATATTAAAAAAGTTATAATTGTTTATTTAACAAAAAACACGAAATTTCGAAAAATTTTTTGGCTTTATCGAGCACTTTCGGATCAAAAATGGTTTAGGATTTTAAAGTTTACGCAAATTTTTGCGTCCATGAACCCTAACCTTTAAAATGCACTACAGGGTTTTTCCAAATTCAACATGGCGGCACCCAATATGGAGGCCTAAAGATAAAAATTTTTTGCTTATTCTAGTATTTTTGAATAAAACAACTTGATCATGATGGATGATCGCGAAAATTAATTTGTGAGGGTTTCTTGAGTCGCTGATAATGAATCTGCTATTAATTTTTCAAAATTCAAAATGGCGGATCCAATATGGCTGCCGAAATTTTTAAAAATTGTTCAAATGCTATAAAAATTAGTATGCGGGGGTTTTCGGGGTCGCTTAATATAAATCTGCTATTAATTTTTCAAAATTCGAAATAGCGGATCCAATATGGCTGCCGAAAATTTTCAAAATTGTTCAAATGTTATGAAAATTGGTATACGGGGGTTTTCGGGGTCGTTAATTATAAATCTGCTATTAATTTTTCAAAATTCAGAATGGCGGATCCAATATGGCTGCCGAAATTTTTCAAAATTGTTCAAATGTTATGAAAATTGGTACACGAGGGTTTTCGGCGTCGCTAATTATAAATCTGCTATTAATTTTTTTAAATTCAAAATAGCGGATCCAACATGGCTGCCGAAATTTTTTAAAATTGTTCAAATGTTATGAAAATTGGTATACGGGGGTTTTTGGGGTCGCTAATTATAAATCTGCTATTAATTTTTCAAAATTCAAAATGGCGGATCCAATATGGCTGCTGAAATTTTTCAAAATTGTTTAAATTCCATGAAAAATGGTACTTGGTTTTTTTTGGGTCGTTGATGATGAATTTGCTACTCGTTTTTATCAAATTTGAGATTACAGATTCAAATCGATGACAAAACTGTTCTTATATTATAAAAATTATAATGTAGGAGTTTTTACGATCATTAGTTCTGAATACATCGTTTTTTTGCCGTGAATTCACGTTGCCCAGCCCTAACACGTGGATGTAAACGACAAAACTATGGTATGGTATGAGTTCTTACACCGACTCCCCTGAGGGTTGCGGGCTCGCAACACCATCTACCCTTGGTCTCCTCTCGTATCCGTTTGTCCCCGGTTCGATCCCCGCTGCCGGAGCTTATCGCGCACTCGCTAGATTTCAACACCTGGGACAGAAACAGTCGTAGTTCGTACGGCCTGCCTCTGGAGCTCCGTCCGAGCCCGTTTGTGCTTTTACCGTCTGCTGTGCTACGGCAATGCTTCACGCTGCCGGAGCTCGTCTCGCACACGCTAGATGTCAGCGCATTGGGACAGAGTAGTTCGTACGTCCTGTTTCTGGAGCTACGTCCGAGCCAGTTGTGTGTCTATCAGCCGTGCTACGGCATCGGGAATCGAACCCGAGACATGTTCCTAGCACGGAGAAAAATTTCTATGTCACGACAACTCACCACGAGTCACAGCAACAAATTTTCTATGTCAGTATAGTGTATGAGGAATTTTTCAATTCTTCGACTCAGACAACTGAGTTCAATTTCCTAAATTACAAAAAGGATGATAACCCGAATACGATATACCTATCTAACCAAAAATACGTAACCTCCGACTATTCGAGAGTTAGGCGCCAGGTAACGAACAAATCTCGCTCGTTACCACCATCCATGAACGAATGGCTTATTTATTTTTCGCTCTCAATAGCCGGCAACTCGATAGATAAAAATTGAGTCAGTACAGAATGCCGGCTAAGCTCACCAAAAACGGTACGATTATGGTAGAGGGGCGGGATCCTTAGGTGAAAGAGAACAACGCGATGCTTCGGGAAACTAATTTATTTTTAATCGATCCCGGTGATCACCCGCACGTATTGCGACGGGGATGTACAGTGGGTTCGGCGCTGTACAATAAAATCGTGCTTACCTTAGAGTTACAAATTAACAAAATGAATACGAGCTCCCGAGAGCCAAAGGTACGAAATACTCAAACTGTAGGCGATTTACAAAGGTAACCTTAATGAGATGAACAAATCCGGCGGATTCGCCGATTTATGATACCCTGACTTACAATATTACACTAAATTCAACGATAACGGGTCTCTTTCAACGCGACATAGCGATAACGGGATGAACAAATCAAAATTCACGCGTATCTTCCACAAGAAATTAGAGGCTTGCTTCATATACCAGGCTCGAGAAAACAACGAAATATAACCGGAATTCACAGAAAAATTAAGACGCAATTTATGAGTTCGTTACCGTCGCCCTGAGTTACAGAAAATCCGAATTATCGAATTCAGAATTTAGGCCAAATAACGTAAGCTTAATCTGACGCGCGAATATCGTACAAACTCCAGATAACCGTAGATTCTCCGATCTTCACAGATCACGCAGATAACCAAAGATAACCGTAGATAACCGAGATTCGAGATCTCACAGATAGCCAAAGGTAACCAAGATAACCGAGATACAAGATCTCAACGATAGCCAAAAGATAACCAAGATAACCGGGTACGATATTCGACGCTCAAGACCGCCACGAGAGAACCAGATATTTAATCGCACGCGAGGAGAATTCGTAACGACACTCAACAAAATGTGTGATGCGATAATCACGAATAAATGAACGATATTAAATTACCGGAATAGGTCGCGAGAGCCAAAATAATTACGAAAAATATAAGACGAAATGAACGATGCGATAATACGAAACGATAATACAAAAGAATAATACCCGAAGAATAATATGAACAGGACAAAAAGAGTGACGTGATAATGAGGCGATAATCTCATTCGCGGGCACACACCCACTCGTATACTACAACATTAACCAAATATCGACATTCGATAAACCAAAACCAAATAAAAGAGAAAAAGAGCCACACGGCTACCACGAGTGAATGAGTTTATCGCCTGTACAATAAATATGGAGCTGGGCCTCACCAAGTATCTCGATGATAGGAGTCGAATCCGAATCTCGAGTCTTCCAGGCCTTTTGCGCGAAGCACTTGAGACGACGCACTTACTCTATCTTACTTAATAACGTCTATACTTTAGGACTGGTCGGGAAGAAGTGCCTTTCGATGTTCGATCGTCGCTCTCTCGAGTCAATGCTCTCCCCTCTTTTCGGCCCTTGGCGCTCTAGTTGTCCGTCCTAGCGTCAACACTGCCCCTCGATGTTCCTCTATGCTAATTGGCCGTTCCGTTCCTCTCCCACCTCGCCGTAGTCCCTCGCGTCCGAGAGCTTTGGCGATTGGGCCGAGGACGTGATAAGGGCGCGTAATTCAAACGGTGTACCCGAACTATTTGGCTGAAATCTCAAAAACCCTCTTTGCTCTGCCGGCAGTTATACGTTGCCTCGCGGGTATCTTCCCCGGGGATCCGGTTACTGGCTTGGACGGGGTCAGGGTCCTGCCCGTGGATGGCGGTGGCCACCGACACTGTCCACGCGGGCCCCAGAAACCTAAAGACATCATTGTCACCTCACCCATCTTCGCCAGTCCCATAAACCCCAACATAAAGAGGCGCCGGAGATGATCCGGTCCGCGATACCCGCAATAACAACAGGCTGGTCCAGCGCCAGGCTAGGAAGTCGTAGGAGGAGGGTGACACAGTAATATTTCGGCCCATTTTCCAGCTCGCTCCCTGGCATCCAGTACCCGCGGGCGCCGATGTTATGCGACCCGCCTGCATTAATCAGCAAAACTCCGAGTCACCCATACTTACCAAAAATAACCTAAATCGGCGAGGTGATCAGCCTCCCGACAACACCAAAAATAGATAGCCAGCCAAACTTTAGATAACCGAGAGCCTTAATAGACGCTAGGTAGCCATTAATTGCCGAACTTCAGGTAACCATCACGTGAGCGACTAAATACTAGATTGAACCCCAAAACATAATCTTTATGGAATAAAACAAACTAAAATCTTTTATAAATGACGAATTCTATATTTTACTGACAGTTATACGGAGATTCTTTACTAACGTGAACAATTATATTTTATTAAAACCAATGGCTTGACTCCGTAACAAAACAATGACAAAACAGTAAAATGGTGACCAATTCCCGACCATATGGTAACCGATCTTATTTTACCTTGGCGTAAGAGTCGAACGTGCGCCGTCCCAAGGTCGTAAATCCGACCTCCTGACCGCACACAGTTCGCGCATGTGACGGGGCGCAAAATGTCACGTCACAAGTGACAACAAATGTTCCAGTTGCGGTTACAAATAAATATTTGTTATCGTTATAACAGCAAATAGCATTTGCTAAAATAACGTTTGCGGATTTGCTGTTCTAACGGAGAAAATCACGTTACTAGAGCAAATCGTTTTGCTGAAACAACTTTTCCTTATTTTCTACGGTAACAAATGAATCAAAATGGATGTTATTGTTTCTTATTTATAAATTAGCAATTAGGAATGATCTATGAATGAATTTAAAACAGTTATTCCATTATTTTTGAAAACCCTGAAAATTAATTTAAAAAAAAAAAAGTAATTGACCGGGATTTGAACCCGCGATCCTCCGCAGTCAATGAATTCAGCACTTTCGATCCTTAATTAATCATTTAAAAAAAAATAAAAAATTTAGAGATTACTTTTTTTTCCGAGTGTTTCCGGCTTCGTAGTCCGGACGTTTATCCGTCGAAATTAATTTTGAGCCTACCTGAGATTTTACCTGAGACCTACCTAACGACTTACCTAACGACTGACATGCCACCACTACGCTGTTATTTCCTTATTATTTTCTTGTATTTAAATGACATTAGTTTCAGCCACGAATTTTCCACTTGCATCGATTCAAATGAAACTCGGTACCCGAAAGTTTTTGGGGTCGCTGGTTACGAATCTGGCGTCCGATTTTCAAAATTCAAAATGGTGGATCCAATATGGCGGACGTTAAATCGAAAAATGGTACTAATTTTCCAAAAACTTTGGACTCAAAAGTTTTTGAGGTCGCTGATTACGTATCTGGCATCAGATTTTCAAAATTAGAAATGGCAAATCCAATATAGCGGTCATCAAATCAAAAAATGGTACTACTTTTCCTGAAACTCCGTACACGTTGGTTTTTGGGGTCGCTGATTACGAATCTAGCATCAGATTTCCAAAATTCAAAATGGCAGATCCAATATGGCTGACATAAAATTGAAAATCGATATTAGTATTAAATCGATTAGTATTAAAAGTTTTTAGAGGTTAGGGCGTATCTTACTTGAAAATTGAAAATTTTTTTCGTAGATTTTTAAAAATGTATTATATGAAGTTTAATTTAAAAAAAGTTTTATCAAATGAACCTTATAAAACTTTCATTACTCTATGAAATTTTTATGAGGTTTTTGTGAAAACTATAATCACTAGGTTTATAGTGTTATATTACTTTGAACTCAGACGTGTGATACTTTGAATACGTTTCTTTGTACATTTTGTTAATATATCTCGATTTTTCCCACTTTTCCGTTGTTCATTTCACTAACGAAGTAACTTTCTTTTCGAAGTTGAAAAACTTTTAATTTTGTAGGTAATAATATCACTAATTTATTTATACTTGTGTATTTATTACTTATGTATACTTACTTACTTATGTTGTGACGGGAATCTCGCGATTCGCGTCACCCTTGGCCGATCTCACCATCCTCCACGCCGGGAGAGCCGTTGAGCGCCAGGTAATCTTTTCAATTCGACGGCGGGAATTACCAAACCCGCTAAACGTAATTTTTTTCTGAACGGAACAACATAAACGGGAACGAGAAACTTAACCAAAAAAGGGACGCCGGCGTGTCGGATGGCGAGAATGGTGACGGTACACCCGATTCGCTCAGGATGTAGGTTGTGGTGAGAGGGCGGGGACGGCTGGCCAACTCTCGAGTGCCTTCGATAACGTATTTCTGAAATAATAAAACTCAACACGAAAAATACGGTATGGGGCCTTGGTTCAGGCAAATTTATTCAATTACTCTCGATAACGTACACGAAAAATCCGATCTTTCACCGAAAGCACACACGAAATAACTCGTGGCGAAATTAACGGGAACTGATGAACGAAGCGATAGCGAAGGGAAGGAAAAGACACGTGGTTACGAGAACAGGGACAGAATCGATAGCATAACGAGAGCTCTCAGAGCGGCGAACCACTCTGGTCGAGGGACGCGCAGCAAGTCGCTCCGAATCGATAACTCGATCGAAAAAGGTAACGTGGGAAGAGGGGACGATTACGCGCACGCGTAATTAGATCCCAAGCCCACTCCTCTCCTTACATCACGCATACAATAAATTCCATCCCAGACAGGAAACTGGGGAAAAATTAGAGCGGTAGCACGAAACTCGAACGACGAAATATCGCTGACCAATCGATACCTGAAGAATGCCAAGGTGTTATGGCGTGGGGGGTTACTCTTTACTTCGGGGATCGTCCTCTGAGGGGTATTCTACGGGTATGGGAGAGATCCAGAACTACCTAAAACTAAGCCTAACGATAGCGATGCGATCGGGCAATCCGTGGCGGCTGGGGGGATCGCAAGCCCCGCCGACAACGGCCTTCCATACGTAAACGGAACTCAAACGTAACCGTCCTTCTCCCCTCCATACCATACACATGAAGCGTCGAGGTTTCCACTCGATCCTCTATACTCCCCTCGATTACTCTCCCAAGAAAGGCCGAATATACCGGGTGGCTCGTTATTTTGGCCCGATCTCACGGTAACTCGGTGTCCTTTCTGTGATTGACCCCTTAAAACAGACTTGAAAACTGAAACGTACGATAACGCGAAAACTGAGGCAAACGATAACGAATCCATACTCTGGATATTAAAATTAACCGAATTATTCGCATATTTTCTCGTAACCGGAGGTCGGAACGACCTGTGACGCTAAAGCATAAAAATTGCGTCACAATGTATACTTGTGGATTTAGACTCCACAAGTCCTTCAAACTGTAAATTTCGTAAATTGAATACTACATTTCTTACCAATAATGAATTATTTTCGTAAATAAATGTTAAAAATGTTGTTGTGCCCGGGAATTTCGTCACGTGGGGATGAAATCGTCGAGGACGGGTTTGTAAGTGATTGTCAAGGTTGAGTAAATCTCCAACTCGAGTATTACAGAATTACGGTCTAGTTTATTCGATGATGATAAAGTATTGGTTACAATGTTCTTGATTATTTTGCCTTGAGACCGACTGACTGCAATTTGACCAAAGCTTCCGCTAAGGATAGCTCGCTTTATTGAACAGCCCTGTTGCCGACCAAAAACTGCCTTTTTATATTATTCCTGTAATGACTTTTCGATCAATTTTCTAGAGAGGTGGAATCACACGAACGTCGCTTGACGACGTGTGTCGCAAAGTCACCTTTAAACTGCTGACTTTGCACACTTGCAAAGTCACCTTCAAACTGCTGTGTTTGCACAATCAATGGCTAAGTTGAATATAATTCTACATGATGAAATCGCGGCACAACACCCCTCCCCCCTTAGGAAGACGAAATTACCAATTTCGGCGTCAATTTGAATATAAACTTAAATGATGAAATCTGGGGCACAACACCCCTCCGCCCTTAAGAAGACGAAATAACTAATTTCGGCGTTAGTAGTTTGCATTGTCGTCTCTTGGCTTACAATGTGTTATTCATACAACAATTCTTAATGTAAAACTTTATTATATATTTTCCCAAGATAGTCGTGTACTCTGGTGTACGATATAATCCCCAATTTTATTTTTATTTATTTATTTCTTTTTTGTGTACCCGTTTGTGGCGTATTTCTTTTAAATGTAACGTTCATGTTTGGATGTACTCTCCGTTTCGTTGCGCGCGGAAAGCTTTCTGCTGCATCAGCAGGGTCGTTTGCCTCTGGTGTGGTTCTCGCGCGACGGCGTCGCACATACATATACATATCCAACAAAATTATTATAGCTACTATTCCATGCAGCGTATAGCTTCCTATAATATGATTAAATGTTGAATCATCTTCGATATCCAAATTTGTATTAAAGTTTTCGATTTTTTCTCTTATTTTGTTTATCTCTGATGGATCTGTAATTATTTTATCAAGTGCGTTATGTGTAATAGAAGGATGAGTTATTCTTATTTCATTCGATAAATGTTAGATTGAACGCTGGTAGGAAGGTTATGACTTCTTTTTGATTAATAACTTTTGTCGTTCCTATTTTAAAGTTTTCGGAGGTGACGGAACATTTCCCGTCCAAAGCCAGTATGCCCGTATCATATATATCGTATTGTATTCTGTAGCAATTCGTTGACATTTTATCGTCAGTGTTTTTTTTTTTTTTTTCATTTATTCAAATTTTTTTTTTCTATTAAATTTTGCCGTTTTGCTTTGTTCCTCTTTTTTCCTAGTCTATCTGTTTGTATTTAATTCTTTTATGTCAATGGAATTTCCTCTTTTTTTTCTAATGCGCCAAGTATGGCTTTATTCGATTCATGCGCACACGGATTAACTTGCGTCCGCGGTCGATAGTCTAGTTGACTTCCGCATCCTTGTTTTTTTTTTCTGTTGGTGATCTTGTTCTTCTGGCATTTTTCACAATTTGCTACGTATTCTTCTATTTCATCTTTTTTTTGTGGCCAGCTAAATTTTCTCTTAATTCGGTTATACATTCTTGTCGCTCCTTGATGTCCTCCGAGTGGTGTGTCATGGTATTCTCGTAACACTGTTTCCTTGTCTAACTGGGTTAGTGCGTGTCGCTTTGTCAGATGTTTTTCATCGCTGCTCGTATGCGAGTCATTGCTCTCCTCCGATTTCTGCTGATCTTGCATGAGAATATACATGCGACTGAAAGTATTTACGTTAATTTTTTCTTTTTCTTCTTTATACTCTCTAGAGTATTCTTCGCCTTTTCTCCAAAAATTATGTCGTCTTGCTTTTGAATCTAATGCGTGTATCTCGTTGAGCACGGTTGTTTCTTCTTCGCTTGTTCCTTGGTTGCTATCCTTGTTTCTCACTTATTTCAGTTCAGTTGTTGGTCTCTTTAACATATTTATTTCCTTTTTAATGATTTTACTCGGCTGTACGTGATATGAATTTCTGTTCACCACGGTTCTGCTTTCACCTGGTTGTCGTTCCTCTTGCGGGATCCTTCCTCGGGTGTATCCTGCAAGGCTTTTCGCTGGCTTTTCGCTCTTCTCGGAACGCCGAGACGAAATTGAATTCTTTGTTCCATCAATTAAAGAGATGCAGTGTCCATACATTTTTATCACAGTTCCACCCAAGATATCGACATTGTGTTCTCGTATAAAATCCATTTCTAGCAATCCATCGGTACCGGTGTCACACTTTAACGTCAATGTTCTCTCGACCGCTTGTGGGGAAGGTATGTAAAAGTCACTCGCGGACTTCTCGAGTGTTGGAGCACTTACCTGACATATATATTTTTTGTCTTGTGCATCATGTGATTCCTCGGAATCCCTCTTTTTTAGCATCAAATCAGCTATGATGCGTTTTTTCGTTAAATTCCCGTTCGGACTTCCAGTGGCGGTTTTCTGTATAAACAGCGTATCGATGAATAGTGAGCCGATCGTTTTTTTCTCGCTCGATCCTTGCCACTCTTGCACTTCGCACTGGGATTCTTCTCTTGTTTGGACCCTACTCGCGTATTGACCTTGGTAGTCCCTTATTCTCGACGATCCTTGCGTGGACGTTTGTTGTTGGGTTTCTTGACCCTGTTCCCGTAATCTCTTCCGGCATTCTCTCCAATAATGACCGGGCTTCTGACAGTAGTTGCAGACGACGTTGAGTGGATTTGCACTCTTTATCGCTACTGGCAGGCTGTATCTTCCGTAGGACGATAAGCGACAGTCCTTTGCCATGTGCCCTTGCTTATGGCAGTTGTGACATGTGAATGAGGTTCCCTTTTCACCTCCTGTGGACATCCTTTTTGCGATTGCTTGACTGCCCTCTACACTTTTTTCTTCCTCGACAGCTCCTCGTATTGATGCTGCGAGATCGGCGTAACTCCGAGCACGTACCATCATTTGTACGTCTCGTCTGAGCCCATGCTCAAAGTTATTCAACGCCTGACTCCCCAATAGCTTTTCTAACATCCTTTTATTGGAATCCGTGATCGCTAGTGGTGCATAACCCGCGACTAACTCTATCATGATTTTCTCTACTCTTTGCGCGTATTCTGTAACCGTTTCCCCTGACTTTTGTTTGCATGTATTGAACTCTAGTTGTAACGCAGCTACGGTACTTTTTGAGCGATACAAATTTTCTAACAACTCTTTTAATGCATTGAAAGATTCAATATTTTTATATCTTATATTTGCTCCAGCCTTTCCCACAACTTTTGCATTCAGTACGCAGTCCAGCAGCCGAGGTTTGTCGTCAGGTGCTACACTGCGAGCTGCATACATCATAGCCCGTATGAAATCATCTACTGTCTCCGGATTGGACCCATCGAACATGGGGACCAATTGCCTCGCTTCCTTGAGTGACATATTTTCGGGTGCTGCTACGTTGTTTGGCATGTTTATATTTATATTCAATAACGTTTCGTTCAAAAGTGTGAAATCAGCTAAATTTACTTCGCGTCCGCGCGTGGTATCTACTGCGTCTTCAAAATCTCTTATTACTCTTACGCGTTTTTCGGGTCTATTTTTTGGAGTGTCTGGTGAACGATTGGATTCGTCTGAGCTACTAACTCTACGGCGTTTTTTGTCACTTTAAAGGTCAACTTCCTCTACTCTTTCGTAAATAAGTGATTTATCAAAAATTGAATCTAATGATCTAGAATGTACGCGCCTACCTGATAAGCGTAAACGTGTGACTCGCTCGTCTTCCGACATGCAATTTTATTTATTTATATTTTTTTTTTCTGGCTTTGGAGGGTTACAAAATTAAATATGTTCCGTCACTTACAGTATGATGCTCTGCTTCATGATGTTTGATGGTTTGTTGTAGATGATTTGCCCTTGTACTTCTGCGTTGTCGATCTTTCCCTCTAGTAGTTCTGCGTTGTCGATCTTTTCCCTTTGTCGAGTCGTCGGACTCGGGTTGAACAGTCTTTGTCAGCTTCCTGTTGAGTCTCTGGTTTCGTAGTCGGTACTGCTTGATGATCCTCGGGATCCTCTCGACTATGTTTGTATATTTTTTTTTTTGAATGAGTCTGTTGACTCTGGCGTCTGGTCTCACTTCCGACTTGATCGGGTTCACACTTTTTGTTTCTCAATAATTTTCCAGTTCTTTTCGCGTTTGTTTGTCGTGACTCGATCACTTACACTCGCGACACTTTGTACTTTTGCGCGGTGACTTGGTCACTGTCGCGGCTTCCTGTTTTTGGCACTTGCTCCGTTACCGTGAATTTGATTTTATCGAATTGTGACAATCCCACCGCTGCCACCAATGTTGTGCCCGGGAATTTCGTCACGTGGGGATGAAATCGTCGAGGACGGGTTTGTGGGTGATTGTCAAGGTTGAGTAAATCTCCAACTCGAGTATTACAAAATTACGGTCTAGTTTATTCGATGATGATAAAGTATTGGTTACAATATTGTTCTTGGTTATTTTGTCTTGAGACCGACTGACTGCAATTTGACCATAGCTTCCGCTAAGGATAGCTCGATTTATTCAACATCCCTGTTGCCGACCAAAGACTGCTGTTTTATATTATTCCTGTAATGACTTTTCGTTCAATTTTCTGGAGAGGTGGAATCACATGAACGTCGCTTGACGACGTGTGTCGCAAAGTCAACTTTAAACTGCTGACTTTGCACACTTGCAAAGTCACCTTCAAACTGCTGTGTTTGCACAATCAATGGCTAAGTTGAATATAATTCTACATGATGAAATCGCGGCACAACACCCCTCCCCCCTTAGGAAGACGAAATTACCAATTTCGGCGTCAATTTGAATATAACCTTAAATGATGAAATCTGGGGCACAACACCCCTCCCCCCTTAGGAAGACGAAATTACCAATTTCGGCGTCAATTTGAATATAACCTTAAATGATGAAATCTGGGGCACAACACCCCTCCCCCCTTAGGAAGACGAAATTACCTATTTTGGCGTCAATTTGAATATAACCTTAAATGATGAAATCTGGGGCACAACAATGTTGCGAATATGAAACCTTTTTCCCCTTGAACATAGGTTCGTTCCATTACTATATTTCAAATGAGTGGCCATGCACGCCAAGCTTCTCATTGGCGCAGTTGAATTAGGTCTAAAACATGGCCGCGCCAATAGGAGCTCGACTCCAATGGCCAGACTCTGTTTTTCAGGGACTCTACGCTACATAAATTTGTGAGTTCCCGTAACAAATATTTCTTTGCTGATCGAACAATTTGTATGTTATATTTACAGTTCGTATTGCTACTGCAACAGACCAACGGTCAGCAAACCACGTTTTGTTGTAATAACATAGACATTTTTCTTCAGGTAGCAATAAAAAAGTTTACGCTAACTGATTATTTGTTATATTAACAAATTATCCGCTACATAGATTTGTGAGTTGCCGTAACTAATATTTGTTTGCTGATCGTACAATTTGCATGTTACATTCACAGTTCGTATTGCTACTGTAACAATCCAACGGTCAGCAAACCACGTTTTGTTGTATAGACATTTTTCTCCGTGAGCCTTTCGGTCACCTCACCAAGGCGCTGGTTTCCTTTGGGCCTACTTTTTTAGGTGGATTTCTTACCACCGGGGTCACAGAAAAAGCACTTAGAAAATTTTTCCATTGGTGCCGACAGTGGGAATCGAACCCGGCCACATCGCGCGCCACTGCTTGCTGGCCGAGCACGCTACCCACTGCGCTACTGCTCCCTTTTTACGACAAAGTAAGGGCCTCTTTTTTTTTTTTTTTTTTTTTTTAATTTTTATATATATATATTTATTTTATATTTTTTTTATGATAATTGTTATAATTTATTTGTGTGAAAGTGAGAAACATAAGGAACATACATGGACTTTGCAGTCTTTACAAATTTTTGTTGTTCTAGAAGCACAAAAAAGAGGCCCTTAGTTTTGTCGTTTACTTTCACGTGGTAGGGCTGGGCAACGTGAATTCACGGCAAAAAAACGATGTATTCAGAACTAATGATCGTAAAAACTCCTACATTATAATTTTTATAATATAAGAACGGTTTTGTCATCGATTTGAATCTGTAATCTCAAATTTGATAAAAACGAGTAGCAAATTCATCATCAACGACCCAAAAAAAACCAAGTACCATTTTTCATGGAATTTGAACAATTTTGAACAATTCGGCAGCCATATTGGATCCGCCATTTTGAATTTTGAAAAATGAATAGCAGATTTATAAGTAGCGACCCCGAAAACCCCCGTATACCAATTTTCATAACATTTGAACAATATCGAAAAATTTCGGCAGCCATATTGGATCTGCCATTTTGAATTTTGAAAAATTAATAGCAGATTTATACTTAGCGACCCCGAAAACCCCCGTATACCAATTTTCATATCATTTGAACAATTTTGAAAAATTTCGGCAGCCATATTGAATCTGCCATTTTGAATTTTGAAAAATTAATAGCAGATTTATATTTAGCGACCCCGAAAACCCCCGTATACTAATTTTCATAGCATTTAAACAATTTTGAAAAATTTCGGCAGCCATATTAGATCCGTTATTTTGAATTTTGAAAAATTAATAGCAGATTGATTATCAGCGACTGAAAAAACTCTAACAAATTAATTTTCGCGATCATCTATCATGAACAAGTTGTTTTATTCAAAAATACTAGAATAAGCAAAAAATTTTTATCTTTAGGCCACCATATTGGGTGCCGCCATGTTGCATTTGGAAAAACCCTGTAGTGCATTTTAAAGGTTAGGGTCCATGGACGCAAAAATTTGCGTAACCTTTAAAATCCTAAACCAATTTCGATCCGAAAGTGCTCGATAAAGCTAAAAAAATTTTCGAAATTTCATGTTTTTTGTTAAATAAACAATTATAACTTTTTTAATATGTATTTTTTCAAAACTCTGACTGGATAGATCGAAAGTTCAGATAATTTTACATCGGAAATAACTTATATCGATTTTCTTTCGGACCGATTTCATATTCAATAGAGCCACTGAATACAGACAAAAAAAAACGTCCATTTGGTCCTCAATGGGTTAAATTGAGGGTGTCTTATTGGGAAAATGCAAATGAAAAGTAAGCTTTCAGGCAGACATAACGTTATCGCTCGTCCTCGCTCCTTCTTTGGAATATTTTTTTATTAAATTGCTTATATCCTAACGAAAAAAAGAGGTCGCCGAACTTGTGCATTTTTGCGCGAACGGAGATATGATTTTTTTTCTGAAGCCGTGCAAATTTCGACGTGGTATTCCGGTACAAGGGGGTTTTTAGGATCGCTGATTTACATATTATTCCTTAACTTCTTTCATTATTAGTTATTTTTTGAGGATGAATAAACATTTCTCTTCAATAAATTATTGTGTACATCGAATAAAACATAGTAAAATATGCCACAATCTCGTAGTGTCACAGTATAGTGAGATCTCCCGTTTTCGCTCGCTGTTTATTCTATTTACGGGCTAGTTTCGGCTCCAAGGGATATAATCCCATATTATTCACTGATTTCAGGAACTGCAGACGTTACAGAAGAATTGACAAGGGAGGAGATATTCCGCATAATTAAGAATTCGATCGCTTCCCAAACTGTGGACGAGGCAGCTCTCGTTCTTGAAGCGCACGTCTCGTGCCAATTAGGCTATGCATTCTTCATGACTGAAGAACTGAAAAAAAATTTATCTCATGTATTCTACGAACTACGTGATAAGTAGAAATAAGCCTACCGGAAGGAAGAGAGGTTATTCGAGAAGAATGCGGAATGGTTAAGCATTCAATTCATCTTATCTCAGGACGGATCTTCTCAAAGTACTCCGGAGTCAAAAGCGATCGGAGGTCGACCTTCTACAAGTTTTTCGGATAGTAGTGGCAGATCGAAACGGCGAAAAACGAAAAAACTGCGCGAAGAATGTAGTTCAGAAGAACTCGCCTTTGCTACGCAGATGAGCCTCCGTGCAAGCGGTAAGGTTCACGCTGCACAGGTACTGGAGAACGTTACAATGGGGAGTCCCTCCAAAGCATTATCTTACCTGTCGTCTTCGAACACCGTTAGAGAAAGAACATTGACGCATAAAGAAGCATTGTCGGTCTTTGTAGAAAGTAGATTTTCGAAAAATCAATATTTAGTGGCAAGAGCAGGCTGCAAATTAGCTAATAGTCGAGCTTATCCGCCGTATAACGTACTTCGAGAAGCTAAAAATTCTTGTTATCCACCGATAAAAACAATTACATACACAGAGAAACGAGGAGCCGTAGAACTTCAAGCATTATTAGACCTTACAGTGAAACAAATCGTTTTAGCGCAAGAAAGTGCAATTCAAAATATATCACGCGTTGATTTGGGTAAAATGACTCTTATTTGTAAGTGGGGTTGTGATGGATCTTCGGGTTAGAGCAAATATAAGCAAAAATTCACCGGTGATGATGGCACATTTGCAGACACGAGTATTTTCTTTACCTCATTAGTTCCACTGCAACTTTCAAGTATAAATGAACAAAACGAAAAATATGTTGTCTGGCAAAACCCTGCGCCTTCTTCTCCGTGATACTGTAGACCGATAAAAGTAGAATTTCTGAAAGAAACTGCGAATACAACGAAAGCCGAAATTCAATATGTACAAGTTCAAGTTGAAAATCTTGTTCCATTTTCAGACATGCTTAAGGGAAAATGCGTAAAAGTAAATTATAACCTTGCCTTGACCATGGTAGACGGGAAAGTGTGTGGCGGACAATGCAGCGACTCAACGCTGCTATCTTTGCAAAGCTACACCAAAAGATTTTAATGACCTCGATAAAATGTTGAAGCTCGAAGTTATCGGTGATTATTTGAGCTTAGGTCTTTCTTCGTTGCATTCATGGAAACGCTGCTTTGAATGTTGTCTGCACTTATCTTATAAATTAGATATTAAAAAATGGCAAGCGCGAACTCCGGAAGATAAAACGATTGTTCAGAATCGAAAAAAGGCCAATTAGGAATCTTTCAAGAAAAATTTAAGCCTTATTGTTGACCAGCCGAAGCCAGGGTTTGGGAGCTCGAATGCTGGCAACACTGCTCGTCGCTTTTTCGAAAACGCTACAATTTCAGCCGAAATTACTGGCGTAGACATTCGTTTAATCACAAGATTCCACTATACTTTACAACTGATTCCGTCAGGTCGTACAATTGATGCTCCGAGATTTAGAGATTATGCTTGGGAAACTGCGAAATTATTTGTGGAATTGTACTCATGGTACTACATGCCACCATCGATCCGTAAACATCGTCCACAAATAATTGCTTCGGCTTTACTGCAAATCGGTCAGATGTCTGAGGAAGCACAGGAAACGTGCAACAAATATATAAAAAAACTTCGCCAGGATTTTTCGCGCAAAAGCAGCCGTTCTTTTACAATACAAGATGTATTTTGCCGTCTGTTAATTAACTCTGACCCATATATTTCAAGTGTACGAAAACTACCGAAAAATAACAAAAAACAAACGTCGCTTGCAGCTCTACATTTAACTGTACCCGATGACACGGACACTGAAGACGACATTGACGTGTCCACTATATATACCAATAGTGAATTTAATGATAGTGAATCTGACTAGATTAATACAATGTATATGTAGTGTACAAATTAAAAAAATAAAATTTCTTATCCAATTTACACGTTCAATTCATTTGCACCTAGTTTCCCGCCGGAATATTACTGATCCTTATACATTGCCGATGTAATTACGATTAAAATATTTTGTTTGTTCAAAACCTAACATATTATCCGTGATTCGCGCAATGTAAAACCCCCAGATACAAAATTTTACCGAGAAATAAGAATTTTATAAGATACTCGGTCGCCATATTGGATCTGCCATTTTTTTTTGCCAAAACTGATATTAGATTCGTTATCAGCGACCCCGAAGACCCCCAGATACAAATTTTTACTGAAAAATAAGAATTTCATAAGATACTCGGTCGCCATATTGGATCCGCCATTTTTTTTGCCAAAACTGAAATTGAATTCGTTATCAGCGACCCCGAAAACCCCCGAGTAGAATATTTCAAGACCGTTAGACAACGTTTTGAGGTTTTGGCCAGCTTTTTGGGATTCTGTCCCACTGTGGAACAAGGTCATACGACAATGGCAAAACACGAAATTTTTACAACAGACGACAAACCGATCAACACGAAACAATATTGATTCCCACAAGTACACAAAGACGAAATACAAACACAATTCATCTCCTAGAAAAAGACATAAAACAACCATCATTATCACCATACAATTCCCCAGGCTGGATCGTGCCCAAGAAACCTGATCACGACGGAAAAAAGCGATGGCGTATGGTTATCGATTTTAGTAAGATTAACAAAAAAAACGATACCAGACGCGTACCCATTACGGAACATTATCGATATTATCGATCAACTGGGAAAATCCCGTTATTATTCGGTATTGGATTTAGCATCCGGCTTTCATCAAATTGAAATGCATCCACGAGATAAACCAAAGACAGCTTTTTCCACGCCAAACGGTCATTACGAGTAGAATCGAATGCCGTTTGGATTGAAAAACGCGCCGCCAACCTTTCAAAGGTTAATGGACATAGCATTATCGGAACTCCAGGGTGCTGATTTTTTTGTATATCTCGATGATATAGTCATTTACTCTGCCGATCTGGAAGAACACGAACGAAAATTCCGTACACTGACGAAGAGATTGACGTACGCAGGACTCACACTACAGACAGACAAATGTTTACTTTTACAATAACAGGTATTTAATGAATATTTAAGGCGCGTCATCAGTGAAAAAGGCTCACAGCCTCGACCAGGATTAATTCAGGCAATAAAAGATTTTCCAGTCCCAAGCAACAAAAAGAATATCACACAATTCCATGCATTTGCGAAATATTACAGACGTTTTATGAAAGATTTTGCAACAATTGCTATCCCGTTAACTAAACAATTAAAGCCATCAGAAAAATTCAAATGGACGGAAGAATGCCAACAAGTATTCGACTGCCTCAAACAAAAATTAATAGAACAACCGATTTTGCGTTACCCAGATCACAAAAAACAATTTAAGCTCACAACGGATGCATCAGACTTTGCAATCGGTGCCGTCCTTAGCCAAGAACATGAAAATCTTGATTACCCTGTCGCATTTCATTCTCGAACCCTATCAAAAACAGAAATAATATACGACGCAATGCGTAAATAACTCTTAGCGGTAATCAACGCGATTCAACACTTTAGACACTATTTATACGGACATCACTTTATCTCACATCAGTAACAGACAACAGAATACTCACGTACTTGGTAAAAAAGCCAGACCCGCCGCAACAGCTACAAAGTTGGCAGGCAGTCCTCAACGATTATAGACCGGGAGATAGTGACAGATTTTGGCAAACCATTTTACAGTATGGCGACCCTTCAGGGGTCGAATTACGTAATGAAGGAAACGAAAAATATGGTCATAGCGCTGGTCGTCGGGGCGTTATCACAGGACGATTAATCAAACTTGTCGGATTAATTAAGGGTTCCAAACGATTTGTTACACGAAAATAATTGCATTTTCCGGTAGTCCATAAAAAATAAACAAGGCGCTAGCACAATGCCATACTTATCCGGTGAGGCTTATAGCCGCCATATCAATGAAAACACGTTATTTATTTATTCATTTTTTAAGCCATTTGTTACAGGCTATTTTTTTCGACTAATTATTTTCGAATAGTCATTCACGAAAATCACTACGCCATACCGCTTTTACGGTTCCAAATAGCCGCCATACTGCCACAAAGAAGCAGATTTATTTGTTAATGAAAAACGATTTGTTACACCCTAAAATTTGTTTTACCAGTTATTTGTAGGATTAGAAATATAAATCTGATTACGCCATACCCGTAGGGTGGTTCAAATACGTATAATAGTATTATAAAATTGTAACAATTTATGCGGAGTTTAAACAATTTGTTACAGTATAGCACAAATTTTTAATTAAAGGCCAAGGTGCAAACAACGTAATTATTAAATTTCCAACACGTATGTAGGGGCAATCTTGTTTTATAACAAGATGTTATGTTGTAAAATATTCTACGCTCGAGCGTCTTTCTCGAGTTATAACGCAGGTATACAGCAGCTGCTCATCAGGCGTCCCTCAAATATAGATATATATATATAGATATATATATATATAGAACATATTACAGGTTGTATTACAGGTACTGCAACAGTTTTTATTCTTTAAAAAGAAGCAAAGTATATTTTGAATTTTTTGGTCCACCATATTGGATCCGCCATCTTGAATTTTGGAAATTGGATATTGAATTCGTAATCAATGACCTCAAAAACCCCCATATACGGAGTTGAAAAACTGAAGCGATATTTTTTGTTTTTCGAGCAATATGGACAATATAAAAAAAAATCTGCGTAACTAGGAACTTCTTGTTTCCTAATTTTTTATTATATCCGATGTTTATTTATCCCGTAGTAACTTGTTATTATTGTTGTTTTATTCGCTGAAGTCGAAGGCCCCGGTGAATGGATTCTCTGTCCTATTTACACGAATGTATTTATTCAGGAACACAGATTGATCAGTCACTTTTACAATAATAGTTTAAGTTGTTACAAACGTTAAATGTTATACTCCGAGATACACTGACGCGCAATGCTGCTAAGGTGATTGGCACGAACAATTATATCACAGAGGAAGTGAAGCGCTGCTTATGTGATCCTTCACTTAATGAGTTCTTAGACACTTGTCTAAAACAAGGGTTTGAGAAGATCACGTCAATCACGCCCGCGAGAACTTAAGTACGCGAACGGACTTGCCGCTAAGGAACGGGATCTCTCGACCGATTGCTGAGAGCGTCGTATTAAGACTAATTTGATAATATGTCGAGAGAACCCTCGTTAGCTTTGGGCGTCCAGCTACAAGGGTCTCGTCGGGGTGGATTGAGAAATCATCGATGGATGTAGGTCTCGATGATTTACGAAATCTGGCAATGCAAGGAATCCAATAATCCAGGTCATATGTGATGCAAGGGATCGAATAATCTAGGTCATTTGGTAAGGTAGCAGGAGTCAAAAGACGTAAAGGGGAATCTGCTGACGCGCAGTTTGCTCAAGTTTCCAGAGAGTGACTGTCGCAAGAGTCGGCGTACTCTCTGGAATCTGATGACTCTGTTGGGCTGCAATGAGCGCGGGTAGCGATACCTCGGTTCGTCACACCCAAAAATTTTAGTTTCGCCGGTCTCTGTTAGCCATACTGTAATGAGTACTTGTACGTTTTGTACAAGTTGTAGGTGAAAGGCGTTGCTGTAAATCACTTTTCCGGGTATGGCACCACTTTTGCACTTTACCATGAGTATGGCATAATTTTTCCGAATCATATTTTGTTATTAACTTTCGGAAAATTTAAATGCCATACTGTAACAAATTGTTTCAACATTTTTATTTTTGTTACGTCACAGCGTGAGTGCAACAGTCTTCAGCCCCAAAGTCACAGTATGGGATAATTTTTTTTAGGTGCAATCGTATTGAAACAGACTGAATACAATAATGCCATACTGTAATAAATAATTTTACGTCTTTCATGGTCGTATCATAAAAACAAAAAAAAAAACGTTTTTCAAGTATGGCACCCCTTTTGTACTTCAGCACCAGTATGGCGTATTAACATATTAACAGTCCCACTATATCATGATTTTTCACAATTCAAGTGTAACAAATCGTTTTGCATTAACAAATAAATCTGCTTCTTTGCGGCAGTATGACGGCTATTTGGAACCGTAGAAGTGGTATGGCATGGTGATTTTCGTGAATGACTATTCGAAAATGATTAGTTAAAAATAAAATAGCCTGTAACAAATGGTTTAAAAAATGAATAAATAAATAACGTGTTTTCATTGGTATGGTAGGCTATAAGCCGCACCGGATGAGTATGGCATTGTGCTAGCACCTTATTAATTTTTTATGGACCACTGGAAAATCCAATAATTTTTGTGTAACAAATCGTTTGGAACCCTTAATTAATCCGACAAGTTTGATTAATCGTCCTGTGATAACGCCCCGACGACCAGCGCTATGACCATATTTTTTCGTTTCCTTCATTACGTAATTCGACCCCTGAAGGGTCGCCATACTGTAACAAATGGTTTGCCAAAATCTGTCACTATCTTCCGGTCTATCACACAGCCCCACAAAAAAAAAAAATTTCTCTGAACGCGGAACTTTATATACATGACTATAGGTTTTCGGGGTCGCTGATCCGAATCTGGGGTCGGTTTGACCTCATCAGGTCAGGGTCAAGGGCATTTGAAGGTCAAATCAGGAAAAGTTAATAGAAAAATCCTAATAAATTTATACCAACGTTTTCGAGGTCGCTGCATCCCAATTTGGGGTTGGTTCGACCCTATCGGGTCGGTATCGGGGTCATTCAAAGGTCAAATCGAGAAAAATCGATGGCAAAATCTGAAAAAAAAATCGTACCGAAGTTTTCGAGGTCGCTGAATCCGAATCTGGGGTTGGTTTTAGCCCCATCGGTTCGGTATTAAGGTCATTTGAAGGTCAAATCAAGAAAAGTTCTCAAATTTATTTGAAATAACGATTATGGAAGTTTTCGGAGTAACTGAGCTATAGGTCGAATGTACTCCAAACATTGGCGTTTAATCTTCTTACGTTCTTCGTTTTTTATGATACCTGACCTCTTTATTCTGAAACGATCTCAAAATTGGTTGCCTTTTACGCTTGACGCCTTTTATATTACTTTCTCGCTTCAATGACCAGCAGTAATCAGCTAGCATGTTTACATCCCGCCGACCCTGATATCTTTTTTCCATTTCCTTTATATCCTGATGGAACCTTTCCCCCTGTTCATCACTGCAATCCCCTAAATTTTCTGGGAATGAACCTATATGCGAATCTAAGTAATGCAATTTTATACTCATTAAGCATCCTAGTTTCTTAAAGTTGCCCACCATCTCAGCCACTATTTTTTCATACTCCACGCTCTTATGATTACCCAGAAAATTGAAAATAACATTTTTAAAACTGCTCCAGGCTGCTTTTTCTTTACGAGTCATAGTGGAAGTAAAGCTTTCGTCTTTAAGCATCTTGCGAATTTGTGGCCCATCAAAGATACCGGCATTTATTTTCTGATCACTGACTTTTGGAAATTGTTTTCTTAGATATGTAAAACACTTTTCTTCCCTATCCAGTGCTTTTAAAAATTGCTTCATTGAAGACGAAAGCTTTAGTTCATTCAAGACGCAACCTTCATTCAAGATGAAAGCTTTACTTCCACTATGACTCGGATAGTAGCGATCTGAACATAGGTTCAGATCGTCTACTATCCGAAGTAGTCGAAATGTCAGGTCGAACAGCTCTAGTGACCTCGTATCCCTTCTACTTCTGAATGTAAGGCACTAGGGTTCTGTTGTCGGTCTGTAGCAATAGGTGAGAGTCTCGCAGGTGATGTGCCTGGCGCCTTATCGTCTCGTAAGCTGCAAACATCTCCTTTTTGTTTGAGTGCCAGCTTGTTTGGGACCGGGACCAAGAGCCTGAGACATGCGTTCCGTCCAGCTGTGCTCCCCACCCTGTATCGGAATCATCGATTGTCAAATAGTTTGTTACCTGGCCCTTGTAAAGGCGAGTGGTCGAGAGTGTTGCACTGGCCCACGATCTTAATTCACCCTTCATCCGATCGGGAATCGACTGTCTTTCCTGGGCTCTGCCTTGTGTAAAGCTGGCCAAAAATCTCTACATGTGGTGGCAGTGCAGACGGCCTCTGAAGATTACGAAATTGGCGAAATTGAGATGACCTGAGAGACATTGCATCTCCCTTTGCGTACAGTTTCCCTTCGACAGCATGGTCTTCACGAGACTCATGACTCTCTGGGCCTTGGCTTGGGGCAACTTCGCAAGATTCTCCTTCGTGTTCCACCGTATTCCGAGGAATTCCAGTTCTTGACTTGGTGTCAGCCTGGACTTTTCCTGATTTACCTGCCACCCTAGAGACTGTAACAGGTTCACCCCCTCGATAGTCTGTGTGGCTAGTCTGGCTCGGTTCTGAGAGGCCAGGAGAAAATCGTCTAGATACACGCTCACCCTCATTCCTTGCGAATGAAGAGTTTTCGCAACCCAATTCATTATTGTCGCAAAGATTTGAGAGGCAGCTGAGAGGCCGAAGGGCAAGCTCGTCAACTGATACAACTCCTTGTCGTTACTGAGACGAAGGAGGCATCGGTCCGATTGCGCGACCGGAACATGAAAGTACGCCTGAGATAAATTGATACTCGTCATCCAGTCCCCGTCCTGAAAAAACTCTGGAACCTTTAAATGCGAGATTAACTGAAACTTTATTGTTCTTACGTACGTATTGAGACCCCGTAGATCGAATATAGGTATCACTCCGCCACTGCTTTTCTGAACGAGAAACACGCGGGAAATAAAACTCGGACCTGATTTTCTGACCTTCTCGATGACTCCTTGGTCTTTCAGCAGCTAGATTTGCTGCGTCATCTATGTTTTTACTTTTGTTGCAAGCCTGGATGATTTCTAATCGGGTCTTAGAACTGGTTTAGCCATTAGTGGGAACAGTTTTGAATCGCTAACTGGACATTTTTTTAAAAAATTTCACACATTTTTTTTATTTTGAATTTCGAATATACGTAATAATGGACTTCTATGAGAAATTTAAAGTCAATCTATTATCATCTTTGTTAATTCCAGGGTTAAAATATTTCTTTTTTTTTCAAAATAAGGAAAAAATAAATATTTGTAAATGATAAATACTCCATAGATTTGAAAAAATTGAATAAGAAATCTTCAATCCCTTCACGGATTTATAGCCAAATTCAATACCGATTGTACTTGTCCTCAAGTCTGCATGTGTGAAAAGTTTTGACTCAATATAGCTTTAAATTTACGAAAGATACTGCGCATACAAACATTTTTTTTAATTTTCTAAAATCTGAACACCCAAAGCCATTTTAGCAAAACTCAGTTGCTATTATCTTTGTCCCCTAGACAATTTTTTCAAATTTCGGATCGACCACCTCAAATTTACGACATAATGCGTCTACAAACATTTTTTGGAATTTTCAAAATTTTCTAAAATCTTAACCCCCTGAGTGAACCTAGCCAAATTCAATACCAATCACATCTGCCCTGTCGACTATTTGTGTAAAAAGTTTCGGCTGGATAGCCTTAAATTTACGAGTGAGAGCACGTACAATTTCTTTTTTTTATTTACCATTTTGTATAACCCGAACCTGTCAAGAGAATATAACCAAATTCAATACCAATTATCTTTATCCTCTAGACTACTTAAATGAAAAAAATTCCGATCGACACCTTCAAGTTTACGAAAATTAGAGAGCAGAAATCGATTTATCACACTCACACACACGCGTGCACGTGCAACACTTTTTCTAAATGTTTCCACTGTTTTTAACATATTGGCAAGTAAATCTGAAGAATTTTTTTTCACGAAAACAAAGCTTCCTCAATGAGGGAGCAAAACTGGACAGAATCACAAATGTTTGCAATTTTTTTCCTACAGACGATAATGTTCTTCCTATTTGCATTCTACAATTCAGTCTACTAGTTCTAACTGATCTCGAAATATAGTCCTCTCTGGTACATAACGGACGATATAATGGAGATGTACGCACAGACGCACATACATATCGACTCATTCATTTCAAAAAACGCTTTTCTGTTGGTATATAATATATATTTTTATAACGAACAGTCTTAACTCCAATTTTTTCCTTCTATTGACTGGAAAAATAATTCATGCAGGGTGGAGCGATAATTTTAACTATTATCGAATGGATGTATATCAAAATTTTGAAAATCTTTTAAAATAAATGTACCTCCTCATTGTCAATTGCAGATGGTCCATTGTAGCTGTTGTGTAATTCTCATTATTATTCACATCATGATGGCAATTGTCCTCTGCAAGGATTGGCAAAGAAGTAGGGTTTAGTGCACAGGGAATACGTGGTATTGCGTGTTCTGCCCCACATTTCAGTAAAGTCGTACCGGTTTTCTTAATATCTTGGTTCAAAAAATGAAGCTGACAAATGATAATGAGTCGTGAAGTCAACAACCATGAATATCGCTCCATTGCTTTCGCTTACTAGGGCTCTAAAAATTGAGGAAACAAGAGTAAATAAACAATTCCACACCGACATGCCATGCATAAGAAAATTTCATTCACTTTTGGTACCTTGAATAGTGATCTTTGTCATAACCCCTATTCTTTCTGCTGCTTCTTGTCAGCGGAGCTGCCACTTGAGCAATTTCACACATTGCACACTTTACCCATGATTTCGGCTTTTGGCTTGTTCCTTGACTGAAATTTTCGAGATTCATATTAGCTAGCAGATTTCTTCTACTTTTGCACCATGCAACATGCACCAGCAGTTTTTTGTAGATTTAATTTTAAAAAAAATTTACAGTTAATTGAAAATTTTACGGACTATCGAGTTTTTACTCGGATAGCTGAACAAAAACGCAAGCAAAAACCCGTTTAATTGGATCAAGATATAAAAGAAGTAGGAATTCATCAATAAGTGATCATCGAAAAGTATAATATCAGCTATATCCTTTAATTTTGAATACATCATTTACTAACATTAAAGAATTGTATTAATTTTTTTTTCTACTTCCCTTAAATACATTATGAAATCGATCCGGCGTTATTTGATCATCACCTTTGTACATTAAAGATAATCAATACTTTTTAAAAATTATTATAAGTGGTTTGTTCGTGCTAGCTACACTTTCTACACTTTTCTTACACTTTTTACCCTCGCCCAATAAGAGGTGTAAATTCTCACAAGGCAGGATTGACTCTATGGATAGGAGACAACAAAACCTTTAATTTGATACCTCATTGAAGGCATAACTCGATGAGTGTTGTTAGTCAACACCAAACATCCCCTTTGCGCACTCCTGCCAGGGTTACGCGGCAAGGTTGGACGAGGCAGGGTCGCATATTTTGACGTCCTGCACTGCCCATGTACATGTACATGTACATGTAGGCGTAGACGCCTACATGTATTTTTTTTAAATACAAAACGACATGGGGGTACTGTCACTAATTTTTCCATTTGTTAATAATTTGTTGAAAGGCATTTCCAGCAGGATTTTCTGAGGCAGGATTGCCTTTTCGTGGTTGCAAATATTAATCCGATAAATGAAGGACAGTCTTTATACATAACTCGATCGAGGTACAAAAAACGCGGTCATGTCCCTTACTATAACTACTTTTTTCACTTTAGGTGAAGCCCACGTTGTTTTCCTCGAATCCCTTAGAATAATATTTGAAAAAATAAAAAAGGGGTGAACTTAAAAAAAATATATTTATATATATATATTGCATTAAACATTATGTTATATTTTTGAAAAACAGCTTCAGCTTTATCAATGGTATATCAATTAATAAAGAAGGGGAGAATTAAGGAGGTTCTTAACATCAATTTGGTCTGGCAAGGAGAACGAGATGGTGTGGCGCGGCCGACATGTGGAGCAGTTTGCGTTCGGAATTTGTTTCACCAAATACGTTTTCATTTTATTAATTTGCCATTACTCACGCTCAATTCTATTTACAAGTATATTTTACAATCGGCACCGTGAAAAATTTTCTTTAGGGGCAAATTAAATCCATGAAGGTCTGATCTGTCGTTTAAGCAGTTCTTCAGAGAAATGTTACCGTTTTTTCACTCCTAAAGTAATCTCCAATCATAGCTTCGGATACTTCTCCCATAAAAGCCCACGTATAAGCGGCATATTTAATGTTTTTTTCTCCTCAACTACGTGGTGAAAAAATCTTAAATAATTACGGTGTATTCCTAGTAACCAGCACAAACCTTCCCTCAAATTTAAGAATCATTCTTACCCCTTTTCTCTGGGTAAAGACCTCCTTTAATTTATAGTTTTCATCAAAAACTTGAGATATTTAAACTACAGTTTTTTTGTTTGTAGAAATTTAAGTTATGTCCACGATAATTACCATCGGCTTGGAGTGGATGGTGTCTTTGAAACTGGATAATTTTATATGTCGTTGGGAAAAAAATTAGCAGATTTGTATGAATAAAGTTTTATTTGGCAAAGGAACATATATACCAGCTGTACATTTTGTAAGCTTATATCAAAACTATGTATCTCCATACATAATTGTCTATCGAACCGGTCAAATAGCATCTTAAACTTAATTATTAAGGAAAAATTGTTTTTTTTTTAGCAAATCAATGGATGATTTAAAAACAAAATGTGTAAGTGATGCAAGTGAGATCAAATCGAAAAATCGGTACATAAAACAAAAAACGCTTCGGCTATCGATGGTAATATCGAAGTTGTTTCCTTGTGCGTTTCAAGAGGATTATTTCCTGAATTCTTTTAGTACTGATATTCCTTAGCTTTTCGTCATTTTTCATGGTCGGTTTTCCACCATCCGTAATATATTCCTCAAAAATAAACTCTATATGCTCGAGAGTAGCGTTGTCCACAGCTGCAATGGTATTTCCGAAACCTGTGGTATCGAATTTCTTACTCCTTATTCGATTGTGGATCCACGTCTTTATTACTGGTGCATCTCGATCTCGGAGATAATTCAACGTTTTTTTTACCTTCATGATTTCTTGCATTGGCGGCAAAGTTTTCACCTCGATATAGGAACTAAAGCATTTCAAGGCTTGTTCCTTTTCTTGATTCATCCAACGACGTCGCGTTATCTTGCTACTTGGCGATGCTGAAAGTAATTTCTATGAGATCAGAACAGATTTTTAGAGCAGACGGCCGAGAATGACCAAAGCTTACGGAACAGCCGATTCCCTGGTTATTAAATTAATGAAAAAATAGACAGTTAGCCTGTACTACTCCTGCAATTATTTATCTTAAGGATTTATCGGAAAAATATTTTTAAAAAGCTCGGGAAGTCATTAATTTCATATATGTTATTATTTTATTATTTATTGTTGTAATTATTGTTATAATTATTGATTTTCGTTATTGTTATTATTATTATTCAAACTTAACATTCTTGGCATGTTCAATATAGTTAATTTTTAACGAAATTTTTATTACATTGCAATTATCTACAAACTTTATGTAATTTAAGTTTTGAATCTGATTATACATGCCATACTTCCTTAAGGACGTTCACGGGTGACAATCGGAGACAAAAGTTCGGCACACGCTCGGCTTAGTTCGACTGCGCTGTGTAGATTGCGCAGCTCCCCTCTAGCTCAAAACTCTTAACACGGACTACATACGCGTGTAGTCCCCCGCTCCTTCCCCTTGCGTGCCGCCGGGTAGCAGCATTGCCGCTACGCCACAGTGTCATCCCTTCCATGGTATTGCACGCTCGAAAATACTGTCGAATTTATAGCGTTGAATCGCCATTACGTAAGAACGACATGGCTAAGTATCTCTGTTTTTTGACATTTAGTTCCTAATATCATCGTTTATCATAATGCAGTTTTTTTTTATCAAAATCTATATAAAATTTTAACTGCTACGAATTAAAATGTCTCTCTAGCTCATTCCTTGGCTATACTTTACGTGTATAAACTCGTAATTTCAACATCAAATATCTCCACTTTGGTACGGGCAAAGTCCTTGAAATTTTGGGAGTGCATTAAGGACGTTATAAATAACACGGTTAAAATTTGAAAAAATCTATAGAAAATCGGTTTACTCGTAAACGTCCTTAAGCGTATGCGAAACAACTATAAAATCACTTCTAAGTCATCGCCTCTCACAAGATCTTAAAATAAGCGGAATCATTGAATTATACTTACATGTATCCCATTTTTTTACACGTGTTAAACATTTTCGATGTGTAAACATTTTAGCGCTTGTTTCACGGTAGGGGCTAGCTGGAGACTTCGAGCGTCAGACGCGTAAGCATCAGATGACGTCAGCGTAAGACGTTGTTGTGTGGCACACGGTAGGGGCTAACTGACACTTCTGTCTATACGAAATGACGAAAGCCATTTTTACGAATTGTTTTTTCGCCGAACGTCATTTTTTCGAAATGTCATTCTGCCGAAAAACGTTTTATCGAAATGTCATTTTGCCAAACCGTCATTTTACTAAACCGTCATTGTGCCGAACCATCATTCTGCCGAAGATAATTTTTTTCGAACTTATATTACACCGTCAGTAATTTTTTGAAACATAATTTTTTACTAATTGAAACTAAAATTGAAAATACATGAGACTTTTTTTGATTTATTGTTTACGTTTAAAATGTAAATAAATTTCGTTCACGATTATTCATGGTTGAAACAACTCTTCGATTTTCGTCGGTGGATTACGTTTCGAAAAAATGATTTTCGGCAGGATGACGGTTCGGAAAAATGACATTCGCCAAAATGACATTTCGATGAAACGATTTTCAGCAGAATGACGATTCGGTAAAATGACATTCGCCAAAATAACATTTCGAAAAAATGACGTTCGGCGAAAAAACGATTGGTAAAAATGACTTTCGTTAATGTAACTTTCGTTCGAACAACGCGTGAAGCAATTTTTTTAGTTTAAGCGTCACAGGTCGTCCCGACCGTCGTTTACGAGACAATATGCGAATTAATCCGGGCAATTTTAATATTAAGTGTATGGATTCGTTATCGTTTTTCTCAGTTTTCGCGTTATCGTACATTTGAGTTTGCGAGTTTCGTTTTATGGGCTCAATCACAGAAAGGATACCGAGTTATCGTGAGACATGGCCAAAATAACGAGCCACCCGGTATATTCGGTCTTTCTTGGGAGAGTAATCGAGGGAAGTATAAAGGATCGAGTGGAAATCTCGACGCTTTACGTGTATGGTATGGAGGGGGGAAGGACGGTTACGTTTGAGTTCCATTTACGTATGGAAGGCCGTTGTCGGCTGGGATTGCGATCACCCAGCCGCCACGATCGCATCACTATCGTTAGGCTTAGTTTCAGGTAGTTCTGGATCTCCCCCATACTCGAAGAATACCCCTCGGAAGACAATCCTCAAAGTAAAGAGTACCCCCACGCCATAACACCTTGGCATTTTCCAGTTATCGATTATTCAGCGATATTTTGTCGTTAGAGTTTCGTGCTATCGTTCGAATTTACCTAGTTTCGGGTCTGTGATAGAATTTGATTGTGTGTGTGATGTAAGAAGGAGAGTGGGCTGGGAATCTGATTACGCGTGCGCGTAATCGTGCCCTCTTTCCACGTTACCTTTTCGATCGAGCGATCTATTCGATTCGCTCTCTTGCTGCGCGACTCTCGCCCCGAGCGGTTCACCGCTCTGGGAGCTCCAGCTATGCTACCTAATTTGTTCTTGTCTCTCGTCACCACCTGTCGTTTCTTTTCACCGCTGTCGCTTTGTTCATTGTTCTCGCTAATGACGATTTATTTCGGCAGGACAACTCCATGGTACGATTAGTCATCGTTTTCTTGTGTTACCGAGAGTCCCCAAGTCGTCAGTTCTCGTTTATATCGTCATGGATTATTTTGTGTGATTTTGGTGAAGGTTCTGATATTTTTGTACGTTATCGGAAATAATTAAATGAATTAGCCTCAACCAAGGTCCCATACCGTATTTTTTGTGTTGAGTTTATTATTTCAGAGTACGTTTTCGAAGGCACTCGAGAGTTGGCTAGCCGTCCACGCCCTTTCACTACAACCTACATCCTGAGCGAATCGGGTACACCGTCACCGTTCTCGCCATCCGACACTCCGGCGTCCATTTCAGGTTAAGTTTCGTTCCCGTTCATTTTGTTCCGTTCAGCTAAAGATACGTTTAGCGGGTTTGGTATTTCCCGCCGTCAAATTAAAAGATTACCTTGCGCTCAACGGCTCTCCCGGCGTGACGGATGGTGAGATAGGCCGAAGGTGGCGCGAATCGCGAGATTCCCGTCACAAACGAATCGGCGAAATAACGTTTTGAAAATATGACATTCGCAAATCTGATTTTCGTCACAACAACGATGCGTTGATATAACGTTTCGTAATGATTACGATCGTAAATATAATTTTCGGCAGAATATCGATTCAGCTTATTGCACAGCACGTCACCGGTAAGGTACGTGTGAGAGCGCGTCAATGTGTGTGTTGGGACAGCTGACGGTACGGGTTGTAATGGGAATCTCGCGATTCGCGCTACCTTCGGCCGATCTAACCATCCTTTACGCCGGGAGAGCCATTGAGCGCCGGGTAATCTTTTAATTTTACGGCGGAAATTACCAAACCCTCTAAACTTAACCAGAACTGAACTGAACGGAAACGAAACGAAACAAAAAGGGATGCCGGCGTGTCGGATGGCGAGAATGGTGACGGTATACCCGATTCGGGATGTCGGTTGTGGTAAGAAGGCGTGGACGGCTGGCTAACTCTTGAGTGCCTTCGAAAACGTAATCTGTAAATAACTGAACATAACGCAAAATCGTATATGAGGCCACGGTTCAGGCCAATTTATTTCGTAATTGATAGCTTACAAGAAATTCCCAGGCCATAACTCAAATTTCGATAACTAATATGAAAAACGAAAAGAAATCACGATAACGGAGGCGATAGCGAATAACACAAATTCGGGAACAGCGAGAACGTCGGTACTTGAAGATAGATTCGGTAACAACGATAAATCCGGAACGAGAGCGTGAACAGAGAGCTCGAAAGGACGATAGCGTGACGATAACGAACATAATTTCAATAAATCGAGAATAGAAATACATCGCAAACGAGATCGCCAAAACCATAGTTAGAGAGCAGCTATAGCATAACGATAACGAAACGAGAGCGAAGTCGGTAACAAACGGTATGAGAGAAGACGAGAAAGCCAAAACGTAGCTCGAGAACAAACGATAGCGTAGCAATACGAAAGCAAAATCGGTAATATGACGGGAGCTTCCCGAGCAGCAAACCGCTCGGGTCGAGAGCAGCGCAGAAAGAGAGTGAGCTCCGAGCGGCGAACCGCTCGGATCGAGAGCTGGATCGTAAGCGAGCGATTCGAGCAGGTAATCTGCTCAAAAAGCTAATTCGGAGAGAGGGACCCGTAAGCGCACGCGCAATGAAAGCTCAAAATCTCCTCTTCTCCGAACGTCACACGGAACCCAAACGCCTTATCGAAACTCGAAAAATAAGCCGGGAAATTCAAACGATAACGCTGAAATCAATCGAAACAAATATTCTTTAAACGCATAACGTAGACACGCCTAGATGATACGGCGGGTGGATCCTGTTGCTCGCGATGATCATCATTCAAAGGGTCTTCTTCTGGTACGGGAGATCCGGGTGTACCCATAACTAAACCTACAATAACTGCGATCGGGCAATCCATGATGACTGAGCGATCGCAATCCCAGCCGGCAACGGCCTTTCATACCCGTGACATACAATTCACACCCGGCATACAATTTTTGCTAATTTTAGACCCAATCTCAAAGACTCCTGTAAATTACGATAGTGAATAATGTATTTTTCCTTCGGTAGCAATGTCGTCATCAATTTTGAATTTTTAGATTGCGGGGCTCGATAGTGTTCTGGACAAAGCGGCAAGTCTTTGTGAGATTTGTGGAGCTCATTGGGATACTGCAAGTCGACCTCGAGTATATACCCGATCGGCGAGTCTTCGGGAATATTTCCAATATTTTCAATAAAATTTTCTGCCCACTCGAATGAGCTGCATGGTAATGCATAGCTGCACCGTATAAGTTATTGACATCATAGTACATCAGATATGACTCGGCGGTGTTTGGATCGAAATTCGTTTCCATGAATCGATTGTTTGCTTTCGCATACCTGTTGGTACATTGCGCGACTGCGCCTCGGATGCCTTTTTCAATAAAAAGTAATATATCCACGTCAGTGAGGAGTTCGTGTTCAAATTGCGTGCACTTGAGCATTGCATCGAATGAAAGACCAGGGGCTGTGTAGTAATGGAGCGGATCTAAATTATACGTATTTAAACAATTTCGTCGGAAATTCTCAAATATGTCAGCCAAAAGGAGAACGTCTGTTTTAAAATATAAATCTGAATATTCACCTAAGATTTTTATCTTGAATGTTTTCCAAACATTAGACGCATGCGCATATTCGCTATCGGAAATCTCCGTATTATTGAGCTTGGAAAAAAAAACTTTTTTTGAGGGCAATTCGGTCTTATCGAGGATATCCCAGCTATTAACATAGTCATACGGGAAAACACCTTTCCGTGCCAATAGCTTGCATTCAGCCTCGCTATTACAATTTGCGCGTGTAATTAATTTGTTATTACTGTCTAAATATGAGGCTAATTTGTCGATGCTACTTGGCATAAATCTGAATGAGTCGATAAATCTGTAATTTACAACTGTCCCCTTGACACTTTTCGAGAATGAAATATATTTTTCCTTGTTTATAGGTAAAAGATATAAAGAGCCCTCGAATGCAGTCGCTAATGACCTTATTAAAAAATGAGAATTATATCCGGATAAATTGTGGAATACAACGGGAACTACATGAGAATTCTTAAAATTTAAATAACAATCTTGGTGTGCGGCAGCGCGATAACGACCTGTAAAATGGCAGTGGTCTCGAACCTTTAGATCACTTGGAAGAAATTCTTTCTCGCAAATGTGGCAGGCTGTAGACGTCGTGAATTGATGATTTTGTACGGTGTTTAGTCTCTCCATCGGTGCGATATGCGTTAGGCGCGAATGCAGCGATTTTGATAGGGTTTTCAACTCCACCATAAACCACTGGATACAGTCTTTGCCACGGTATGATTTGTACTCGGAAATTGCATCGTCATAGCTATAGCGCAGATAATAACCGATACTGTGGGGTACATGGTTTTGATATCCCATTGTGTTCTTCTGTACCGATGTTATTGGCTCTAATAAGCACTCGAGATCAGCATACACGACGAATAGAACATCTTCTTTGAATTTGAAATTTTTGAATTTTAATATTGTCTCCTCACCCTCCGGAAAGACCGTTCGACATTTATTAATTTTTACACAGTCATCTGTGTGTTTTATTAGCAAATTTTTTGTTTTGAAATGACACAAACATTTGTCGCAGAGCCTAGTATGATGTGCATATTTTGAAATTTGCGAGCTGACCAGTCGATAAATATTTTTGATCCATGAAAAGTGATGCACCGGATTGCTGTCTTCTTTTCCTTCTTCTTCTTCTTCTTCTTCGCTCGCAGCTTTCTGCATGAGTAGGTGTATAGTAGGTCTATCGGACCTTTGAGCGCTCAAATATACTGGCAATATTTCAAGCTTTCCACGACGATGATCTTCTATGCCATATACGTTAATTGACAAACCATTCATTTTTTCAAATTTCGGTACGTCCTTTAGACTCATAGAAAAACTGAGCCCAGTGTACTGAAGCACTTCACTGAACGGCGGGTACGACGATTTTCGCTCACAATTTTCAGTTGCAGGGTAAAGGGCTGCCGTCACAGACCATAAGAAACAATAAGGGTCATCATTTATAATATTGACGACTGCACGTTTTAATTGAATTTTTTTTGGTAGACTTGTATACGTAGATAGTCCACCACGAAGATGCATGTATTTGTTCATATTGACGACTAAGTTAATTATGGAAGAGAGAGACCAGCCGGATTACTTTTCCGTAAACTCCTTAATTTTCACCAACAATTCATCCTTTACATTATCACGGCCTTTTTAACGTGGCCGGAAGATAATCAGGCGCACCTGAGCTGCGTTGGGAATAAGTTCGGGAAATACAAGACAAACGAGATGAAAAAAAAAGAATAGACAAATCCCAATTCATTCAATAAGAAAAAAAAATGAAAAATATAAGTTATGTTGTTGGGCGCCAGTCGTCACTCGGACGACGGTTCTCTTCCTCGATACAAAAAAAAACGGGGTAAATGCAATAGAGAGTAAATGAGAAAAAAATGAAAAAAAGAAAAACTAAATTACCTATTCGGGGATCCTCAGGGCTGAGTTTACCGGCTCACAGGCCTCTTAATTATTGCCCGTGTCGGGATATCGTCAAAGGCGATATAAATCGAACTCAAAGGGAAAAACTATTACGCAATTAATGACAACGATTCGATTGAAACGGGGGGTCGCGATGCGCCACCACACGCACGAAATTATACAGCACAAAAGGGGAAATGATACGCAAAATAATGTAAAAATTCGAGATGTAATTCGCAAGGGTAAAATCGGGGAAAATGGAAGCGACTCACTCTTCTCGATCCTTGACTCGTCGTAGCGCTCGCTCGTACAATCGCACTGATCTCTACACTGTAAAAAATGTTCGTAAATTCATAGCACAACTTAATATTAAAATTTAGAACCAGGTGTATGAAAGTAAAATTAATATAAACGGCATTGTAAATTTCATAAACTTATATGAAATTTATTTAGTCAGGTTTGAAAAATATCATACTGGTGTATTAATTTCTTCGTCGATATACTGGTGTATGAAAATCAATACACAGTTTTGTAAATACAAAGACCGAATAAGGTTTGTAAGATCTTTCTTGATATTGAAAATAGTGGTCAAAGTTGTTGAAAATTAAGTTAAGGCACTTGAAAAATCAGGCAACAGTGTCTTGTCAATTCTCCCCACACTGGTGCATTAAAATCCATAGATCGATTGAGAATTATAAAATACTGGATTGGAATTTAAGGTACCGTTCTGGAAAAATGATAGCAGAGATAATTTATTTAGCACACTGGTATTTTCTGTTTACAACACGTGATAGAAATTTACTATACCCGTGCATGAGTTTCGTCATTAATGGATTTGCGTATGAAAATCATTATACAGTTTTGTAAATACGAAGACCGAATTAGGTGTTTAAGATCTTTCTTTATATTGAAAGTAGCAGTAAAAGTTGTTGAAAATTAAGTTAAGGCACTTGAAACATGAAGCAACGGTGTCTTGTTAATTCTCGCGACACTGGTGTATTAAAATCCATAGATCGATTGAGAATTATAAAATACTGGATTGGAATTTAAGGTATCGTTCTGGAAAAATGGAAGCAGAGATAATTTATTTAGCACACTGGTATTTTCTGTTTACAACACGTGATAGAAATTTACTATACCCGTGTATGAGTTTCGTCATTAATGGATTTGCGTATGAAAATCATTATACAGTTTTGTAAATACAAAGACCGAATTAGGTTTTTAAGATTTTTCTTTATATTGAAAGTAGCGGTCAAAGTTGTTGAAAATTAAGTTAAGGCACTTGAAACATAAAGCAACGGTGTCTTGTTAATTCTCGCGACACTGGTGTATTAAAATCCATAGATTGACTGAGAATTATAAAATACTGGATTGGAATTTAAGGTACCGTTCTGGAAAAATGATAGCAGAGATAATTTATTTAGCACACTGGTATTTTCTGCTTTCAACACGTGATAGAAATTTACTATACACGTGTATGAGTTTCCTTAAAAATCCTCGAGAACAATGTTCAAGTGAATTCTATTTAACCCTTTGCGGCATAGTGGGACACCAGAGTCCCACTTTTTTGATTCACAACTTTCCTCGGTAGATTTAATGCTTTCGAAGTAACATCCACGAATCTTTGTACTATAATAGTAGAAGCATCGTGGCAGAAGCAATTTGGTACTCAGGGGTTTTGGGGGTCGCTGATTACGAATCTGAGGTCCATTTTTTTAAATTAAAAATGGCGGATTCAATATGGCGGACGAATTTTCAAAAGTTCATCGGATTCACGTGAAACTAGTTACTCGGAGGTTTTAGGGATCGCTGAATACGAATTTGAAGTATCTTTTTGAAAATTAAAAATGGCGGATTCAATATGGCGGACGAATCTTCAAAAATTCATCGGATTCATTCGAAACTAGTTATACGGGGGTTTTAGGGGTGGCTGATTACGAATTTGAAGTCCGTTTTCGGAAATTAAAAATGGCGGATTCAATATGGCGGACGAATCTTCAAAAATTCATCGGATTCACTTGAAACTAGTTACTCGGGGGTTTTCGGGGTCGCTGATTACGAATTTGGAAACAGTTTATAAAAATTGAAAACAGCGGAACGTTTGGGCCGTATTGGTTCCGCTGTTTTCAATTTTTATAAACTGTTTCCAAATTCGTAATCAGCGACCCCGAAAACCCCCGAGTAACTAGTTTCAAGTGAAAATTGAAAACAGCGGAACCAATACGGCCCAAACGTTCCGCTGTTTTCAATTTTTATAAACTGTTCCCAAATTCGTAATCAGCGACCCCGAAAACCCCCGAGTAACTAGTTTCAAGTGAATCCGATGAACTTTCGAAAATTCGTCCGCCATAGTGAATCCGCCATTTTTTATTTTAAAAAACGGACTTCGAATTCGTAATCAGCGACCTCTAAAACCCCCGAGTAACTTGTTTCAAGTGAATCCGATAAACTTTCGAAAATTCGTCCGCCATATTGAATCCGCCATTTTTTATTTTCAAAAACAGACTTAAAATTCGTAATCAGCGACCCCGAAAACCGCCGAGTAACTAGTTTCAAGTGAATCCGATGAACTTTCGAAAATTCGTCCGCCATATTGAATCCGCCATTTTTTATTTTCAAAAACGGACTTCAAATTCGTAATCAGCAACCCCGGAAACCACAAGTTCGATAGTTTTAGTAAAAAACCGTTCGTCTGAAAAATGTATGCCGCAAAGGGTTAAGCTCAAATGAAGGCCTCAGAGTCAATGGATCCGCAATTCTGAATTCTGAAAACCTGACTGCCGATTCAAAATGAATAAAATTTTTTCCGTATAAAGAAGCTCTATTTCGTTTATATGCTTCAAAATCTTTTCGTCAAATGATAATATTCAATTTTTTATAAGTGTGAGTCAGCCTGCACCTTATATGTCGAATTTGATGCAACGAAATTAAGTAGTAGTCAATAGCGTAATAGGTAGCGTCCCGGGTTAGTAAGCAGGCATTAGGTAGGAAACTTGTGGGTAGGCGGTTCGAATCCCGCTTCAGACCGAAATTGTGTAGTGAGTGAATATCGACGCAGAACTTTTTTTTTTCTTGTTATATTATTTCTGATATCATAATAAGTGCATTATAGTTTATTACTAATTTTTTACCTTGAAATTTAAAAAACGATTTATGCACAAAAATGGGTGTATTAATTTTAGAGCACTTTTTTACTTGAAATTTCATATACCTTCTTTATAAAATTTCAGCGATTGTATAGTAAATTTCAAGTACCTAATTATTGTAATCCTACGTTACCGTCATGATTTTTCATATACCGGCACATTAAAATTCCAACGTATATGCGCTTGAAATTACATATACCTTCGCCATACGATTTAAGTGACTACTTGATAGATTTCAAGTACACGGTTATTGTGATCCTGCATTACCGTCTTGCTTTTTCGTAAAACGGTACATTAAAAATCGAATACGGTCTTCTATTAATGTCAACAGATTTTTTCCTTAATAGTAGTACACCAGCACTGTAAATATACAATATGTATGCATATAAAAATTAATATACGGTATATGCATCCGAGCTTTGTACACCGGTATATTAATTTTCGCACAAAAATTTTTTACAGTGTATATAACTGGATAGCTTACTGACGAACTCGGCCTGTACCGATTAGAAGCGACATCAGCGCCGCAAAATAACCGACCTGGAACTAACAATATCACGCAACTCGGCGTGGGAAGCTTGAAACTCGCGTGCGTCAGTGAAATAAGATATGAAGCCTAGTCAAAGAAGTAACGGTCTGTTATAACTATAATAAACAAAAACTGGCAATAATACCGCGAAATTTAATGAATAATTTGTTCTTAAAAATGCACACAAAAATATATCATGCCCACCGAGGACATAATAGTTTAAAAACAAAGAGCAATGCACAGCAATATTATTTATCGTACATCATTTATTTGTTAAGTACAGATATAAAAATCCGGTCCAGTTGAAGCTTGTTGTATTATTAGTTAATGATGTTTCTCTGTTTATTTTCGGGACGAGTCATCATTGATATCAAAGTATACAAATTATACCAATGAATTCTTGTAAGTTTTTGAAATATCAACATTTATGTTAAAATAAAAAAATTTTAAATTCACGTTATCCAAGCTTCAACTCCAAACGCTGTCCGAACTATTAAAGATAGAGAAAATTACACAAGAACAATTTTGTATAGAAAATTAAATAAAAAAAAAGTCTGCGACAGCATGTATGAAAAGTCGATAGCGGATGAGTGGGAGGTGTCCTAAGTGGCGTGACGAGGAAGTGTGATTTTTATGAAATCGCAGAATAGTTGACCCATTATTAGTTGTTAAATTGCATACCACCACATTACCGTTGAATTGAAAATGCATAAAAATTCACCCGTCAACTGGACACATCGAGAAAGCCATTATAGCGCCTGAAAAACTTTATTTATAACTAAATTCAAATAAAGCCACCTACTTAAAATGGTTTTTTTTTTAAATTATTTTGACAATTTCGGACGCCTCCCACGCCTCAATTATTAACTTTACATATAAACCGTCGCGGATTTTTTTGTTGAGAATGTAGCTGCCTACAAAATAATTTTTGAACAGCTTTACTGTATTACGTATAGTTTGAGCAGCGTTTCCAGTTGAAACACAAAAAAGTGCCAAATTTTCATAGTTTCTATTTTTTCCTTGTCAAAATGTAGAGGGGGATAAAAATGTACATTTTATATGTTATTATTTATGCTATTTACTATGAGGAGACGCAAAAAAAACTCCAGGATTTTATTCTGAAAAAAAAGCCTAATTCGACAAGTTGAGTTCGGGAACATTGTCCGTCGCGTCTGAAATCGGCAGCGTACGCCTCTTTTTTCAGCATTTAAAAATATGTTACATTTAATTACTCAACGAAAATTAGAGCGAGCAGTGGCCCAGTTGGTCCGACTCTGGACTGCCACGCAGGCGGCCATGGTTCGATCCCGCGGCCGGCGGGATCGAATATAAATCCTCGCTTCGGTTTGCTTTGCTTCACTTGTATCGTTTGTGCATAGTGTGTATCTGTCCAGTGTATGTGCCGCTAGACCAATACACACTATGTACAATTAAAGAAAAGTGAAGCGATGCAAACTGAAGTAAAGATTGATATTACAGTTCATCTTATGTGAATACTATTTGCAAATGATATGCATATTCTCATATATAAGACGAATTGTAATATGAATCTTCGCTTCGGTTTGCTTTGCTTCACTTTTATTCACTTGTGCGTAGTGTGTATTCGTCTAGTATGTCCATAGACCGATTTCATCATTTTTAGTCGAAAGCTAAAAATGGGCAAGTTATTTGGCAAAAACAAATCCCCTCGCAAATTTAAGATTGCGGCTGAAACTGCTGGAAAATCTGGTCGAAAATCTGCATTTAAACTACCAATGACACCCCGCAACATTTAGAAAAAGAAAATTGGGTTAGCCAAAAATTGTCGGAGATGTTTTTTTTGTACATATGTAATGACTGGGATATACTTATATACGAATGTACGTACTATCGTCATTGACGGGGCTTCCGAAAATCGTTGGTACAGCTCCTTTCCTCAATCGAGCCCGTTGATCTCTGAAGTCGATACAATCTTTTGTGAAATGACTGGAACACAAGGTACTCGATTTGTTTGGGGTCCAATTTTTCCAACCCATATATTTTCTACCCACTGTGTGTAATTTTTCGTTGGAAATCTGTGCACGAAAAATATAGAAAACCTGTATTATATGTATACAATGTAACCTAACCTCTTTATTTCACATTTTTTCATTCCTCTTAATATATACTTACTTGAAGAAATGCGTCGATTCATGGCGACTTTCTTTTTTTTTACAATAACAACAAAATCCCATGTTTAAAAATTATCGTTCACCATCAATTGTTCACTTTTCGTCAACACTTTTTGTCACTGATGTTTTTGTTGTAACGCTTCTTATTAGAACTCCGAATGCTGCATAACCACGCTCCGCAAGATCACATGCTTAAGACAAGGACAGAGAGCGTTTGGTTAGTTCCAGGTCGGCTATTTTGCGGCGCTGATGTCGCTTCTAATCGGCACAAGCTGCTCTGTGCTGGGAGCATACGAGTCAGCTATCCAGTTATATAGAGATCAGTGTACAATCGGTTTGCCGAAGCTCTCGATTTCACACTCACGAGTCGCCGAAGCTTCTCGTCTTACGGTTTCCCGCAGCGTCTCTTACAGACGAGTTGCCGTAGCTGCTCGTTCGAACGGGTTGCCGTAGCTTCTCGTAAAAATTCGTTCTCCTCTCGCAATCTCTCCTTCACTCTTACAATAGCTTTTTATAGTGGGCTCGATACAATACAACGTCTGTCTTATGCCAGGGCTCACGTCGAAGTGGTTCTTCTTCGTCGTCTCTCTGCTCGTGGGAATTGAAAAAAGGGTAATTTGGGGGAAAGGGCATGCGCGATGGGAAATTGGGTCATAGGGGGATCGAGGATCGATAGATTATTGGTTATTCGGGAGCTGACGTCACGAGCACGTTGCGCAGGACAGCAGATCGATAATCGATGATCCGTGCTGTGCTGCCCTCGGCGACCCGTGACGCAACTCCCGCTCTCCTGGCTGATGACTATACCCGGACGACGACGAAGGTCCTCTCTCTCGGCAATTATTGGCCGTTGGTGGCACACAGGGCCGGCGACGCTCCATGTATTCTTTTCTGGCACCACGATTCCTCGCCTCGCACGGGATAATTCGAAACGAGGGAGTTCACGGGTGCCAGACGATGTTCCTGGTGACGGTTGAGGTGAGGGCCACGATCTCGCCCGAACCCGTCGTTTTTATCGAGGGTTCGCTTGATTACGCGGGGAATTCCCTCACCCGCCGTCACCTTGCTGTTATTTTCTTATCCTTCCCTGTGGCCACGGCGATGTTGTTGGCTTGCCTCCTGGCTCGTCGCCCGGGTCTCCGATGATACCTTTTTCCCGATCCTGGGACGGCTGTTCGACGGCGAGGGGTTACGTGTGGCAGAGGGAAAGGGGGAAGGGTATTCGAGAGTCAATGGCATGGGAGAGGGATCAGCTGTGCTGGCTCGTAGGCTATAGATATGGGACGACGTTGGCAGTGGGAGGGGGAGAGAGAAGACGCTCGACGACGATGAGGCGTTATATGTGAATTTCGCTGGTTATAGTTATTTTCTTAAATTTAACGTACATGGGAATGGTTTGCGTGTGGCGACGGACTTCGACGGGCATTTGGCAATTCGTTAATGTGACGCCGTGTCACAACATGTACCCTGAACCACTCTTCCATGTCTGTCGAGGGTAAAATAGCTTGATTCTGCGTATTAAAGAATTTATTATCTTCCATCATTTCATCGAGTTTGGTGATGTGAAAACGGCAGGCTAGAATAACGTTAACTTTTAAGTTTCCTGCTTTGCTCAAAAACGCGGTTATTTTCGAGATTATCAGGGGTCTCGCGTCGTCAAGAAAACTTTGAACATCTTTGTGCTGTAGATGGATAACCACTCCAGTCCTAATTCTTTTCTTAAACGCAGTGTCCATGTCCCTCCACTGTACCTTGTCACTTTTCACAGCACCAGCACCACATTTTTTCAGCTTTTCACTCAGCGACATCAATGTCGCTATTGTTGTCTGAATACGAATTTTTTCACCTATTGTTGGAACGTTTACACGTAACACTTTGCCCAAAATCTTCACATGTTTATCACTGAACTTTATCCACTTTTGCACTGAAGCTGGTCTAGATTTTTTTCTAATTATTGAAAATGCCTCCTCCATAAGCGCGACAGTCCTTTTACACATTTGCGCATCCATTTTTTTCTTTTCTTTTTTCCGGCCGATAATATTTGTTTGAATGCACGGGAGAAAATGTGAGCTAGTGATGGGGAAACGCTTATATATATCGGCCAGAAGGACACCGGTTTTTGGGCTATTTAAACGCTTTTCCTTCAGGTGCCGAGGAACGGCGAGACTATCATAGGCGCCTCTAAGATTTTATGACCTCATGTTCGGCCTTTTGCAGACTGCGGTCTGGTCTTTAGCACACAAACAGAAATGATTTATGACCAACGATAAGGTTGCGACAAACAGACGCACTGGCCCGGGAGGGTAGCGTCGTGTGCGGTTGAAAGGTTTAACGCTCCGACGCACTATTTACTTGTTAGAGATAACAACATTTCAATGCCAGCATGAGAGACAAGCTGCACTGCAGCTGCCAGAAATAGCGGCATTCTAATACCACCCTCAAAACTAGCCCCCCCCCCCCCTACAGAGACGCCAGTCTAACTGATAATCATCAATCAAATGCCACCTTGAAAAATTAGGCGCACCACCGCTTCCAGAGATAGCGGCATTCCAATACCACCCTCAAAGTTGGCCCCCCTCCCGATTTCTCGACCCATAAGAGATTAGGTGCCCTCCAGTTGTTAGAGATAGCAACTTTCAAATGCCACCATCAAAATCAGCCCCCACTCCTCCCGGGTTCATGTCTCGGCTAAGTGGTTCATGTCTGAGCTAAAAAATGTCGGTAAATGTCGGGGTAGGGATCTTGAGTTAGGACCGGTACTGTTTCTCTACTTTTAGTGACATTGAGTTTTGACAGGCAGAAAGACCGAATAACAAATCGCGTTGCGTAGGCTTGTAGCCTTGAGTATTGTGTGTGCGTGCGTGCGTGCGTGCGTGCGTGCGTGCGTGCGTGCGTGAGTGCGTGCGTGCGTGCGTGCGTGCGTGCGTGCGTGCGTGCGTGCGTGCGTGCGTGCGTGCGTGCGTGCGTGCGTGCGTGCGTGCGTGCGTGCGTGCGTGTTCGTGTCTGGGGGGGGGTCCAGGGGCGAAGCCCTGGTGGAGTTCAAGGGCGAAGCTTCGGCGGGGCAGTTGGGGGGAGGGTGGAGCCCCCCGACTGACACAAACGTAGATTTTTATGTTTTCAATTATTTATTCTTATAAATACTTGATTTTCGATCAAATAACGCCGCTAGTGCGATTGAAAGTACTATTTTATTCCCTGTTTAGACGCTTTGGCACCGCGTTCCTGAGCCGAATATCAAATTTTGTCATTCTTGAAAAAGTGTTTTTTTTTGTCGAAATATGAAGGTCGCGTGGTCAAAAATAGGGACCGCAGATATCGTAATGCTGCCCAAAATTTTCTTTCTCTCGCCTACCCAACAAGTTTCACTTCTATCGCGCGGAGTATGCACGCATATGTTTTTCGACAGAAAGAAAGACCGGAGTACAATCCGCGAAGTGAAGACTTGTAGCTTTAAGTATCGATAGCACCAACGTAGTAAAATTATCGAGTTTTGGCTGGGAGAAATACCGAAGAACAAATCGCGTTGCGTCTTCAAGCAGACCATTTATTAAAGGATATTAATAGCAAGGATTCTAAATTAAACTGTTGCCCTCAGGCCCAGAACAGGTAGTAGGAACGGAGTACGATCCGCGGAGCACGGATTTCTGGCCTCTTATCAAGAGCAAAAATATTCAGTGGGGCTCAAATTTTAGTGTAGATTTATCTTGAAAAGCACGAACTTTCAATGGCAATTGTTTACGACCACCCTTCATGGAGTAATTCAATGTTGGGCATAAAAATAATCCTCATCCCATAACTTGATTGCGTTTGTGGGCTTTAGAACTGATCGTCCAAAGATTTTCGCTATTCATATTGATCATACGTGTAATCTTTCGAAGCGTATATTTTTTCATCGAGATACATAATAACTTCAAACGGACAAATGCGAATGATAGTAAAGACTCTGAATCAACTGACCGAGCTAGAACTTTGCTGCATGCTTGCATTTATGCAGCCGAAAGTACGCATCTGCTTTTGTAGATTAGCATGCTTTTGCCCATGTTTACGGTAGCGTGGAAGCGGGCAGCAGTGTTCAAGCTACGCTCGAAAATTGACTCGAATTTGCGCTTTGCGGGGTTGATAATTCTTTGAAGTAACTAAGTAAAGTGAGAATAGTAGTAAATAAGTGATTCAGTAATAAATGGTTGTTGATATGTTTTTACCCTTAAGGGATTGTCAAATGAATATCCATATGAAAAGTAACCAGAAAAGACCGATGTATTAGCTAGAATATATCGGAAAATTGGAGAATATCAAGTTTCAAAAAAAGTGTACCAACCACCCTCAGCGCAAATTGCAGTTACGACTTTTGATTCATCGATCGGGTTTCAATATCGCCTATGCTTGCATTTATGCAGCCGAAAGTACGCATCTGATAATGCAGATTTGCATGCTTTTGTCGACACTTTCCGAAGGGTGTGGAAGCGCCTGGCAGTGTTGAAGCCACGGTTGATAATTGAAGGTAGAATTCGCATTCACATCCGTTGTCACGATTCGTAACAATTTCATTGAAAATAATAACTTTACTAGCTCATGCATTTTTGTGATTTGATACGTTATTATACTTTAATATATTATATGTGAAGTAACGAGTTTTTTTCTCGTCCTCCATACTTTATTTTTCATTATGGTTTAGGGGTTTCAATAAGATCAAATTCAAGCTGATTTATATTTATTATTATGTACTTTATTTGCATCAATTCATAAGTTCATTATAATTTCTCAATTCAATTACTAAAATATATATAAAAAATTGATCAGCGTAAGCGCGAAATATTGTAATGAGTTTCGCTTAGTGTATTAGGCTTGAACGTTGCCGTATGCTTGCATTTATGCAGCCGAGAGTACGCATTCGCGATGCTTTAGCGTGGTGGGTTTGCATGCTTTTGCCTACGTCTTCAGAGGCGTGGAAGTAGACGGCAATCTTCATGTTTATTATTGCTGTCCATTTTTTCAAAACACACAATCAAGTTATACTGCATTATCTTACGTAAATTTGACAGATTCAATTATGACACACGATAATGGGTTTTCCAGCTTTAAACGGCGGAGAGAGGCGAAGCGCAGAGGATTCTGGGACAGCCCTGGACGGGTATAAAAGGAGCGATTTCGGCCACTAATGAGGCACTTCGCTCCGAGACCGGAGCAGAGAACCGGAGCTCTAACCAGCCGACTCTGCTCTAGCTCGGAAAGACCCACGAAGTCTCTACCAGACTGTCACTCTGCCCGATGTCCACACGACAGACAACATTTTCGAGTCATATTTGAGAGAAAAATTAAAAGCAAGATTCCCATTATCCCATCCTTATTCCGAGCACCAGTGACGGATTTCTCGGGAGACCTTGGAATCCCGCAACTGGGCTCTACATAAAAATCGTCCAAATTTATTCCGAGCGCCAGTGATGGATTTCTCGGGAGACCTTGGAATCCCGCAACTGGGCTCTACCTAAAAATCGTCCAAATTTATTCAGAGCGCCAGTGACGGATTTCTCGGGAGACCTTGGAATCCCGCAACTGGGCTCTACGTAAAATCTTCCAAATTTATTCCGAGCGCCAGTGACGGATTTCTCGGGAGACCTTGGAATCCCGCAACTGGGTGTTACGTCCCGCGACTTTCGGGACTTTTTGCATCGATTTAAAATAGCTTATATCTGGCGATTTCCAATAGAATTAAATACGAGGAAAGGGACCCGGTCACACTAGAGGAACGTTTTATTTTTCCTCCTGGCAACACGGAAAGTTCGAGTCGTCATTCATCGAGCCATCTGCACAAGTACGTCTCAAGTGAGCATAGGCTATTGAGAGGTGACGCTATGGCGGCATCAATATCAAAGGTCCTCATTACGAGACGTCCATCGTCGGACATGAATATAAACAACCGCCGATGTCGGAGAAATCCTTGGCTATAGCATAGGATTCACGCGTGCATGGATAGAGAGAGAAAAAGAGAGAGAGAGAGTATGCCTCATCTAAAGCTAAGTGACCGGTGATCCTCTTTTTCTTTATCCCCGAATGAATACTTTATGAACTGATTTCCCGAAAGTACGTGAGTGAACGGATGTAAAAATGTAAAATCAAGAATGAGCATGGGTACCTGGGTCGGGTCATCGATTATGGTAAAGGTGGCGGTGAATAGTATGTAGTTTATTGCATTTAAGTATTCAATTATATTATTTGGAATAGCTTGAGATTTCCATGAGTCAAAATTGGTCAAAGAGAGGAGATTTCCTTTTTCGTTGAGATTCTTGCTGTTTCTTTTTCCTTGCTCTTAATTTATGGGCGATATAGGAATAAGGCCTTGCTACAACTTTTCGGGAACAGCGTCTGGAAAAGGTCATCGGATGATTCTCGTGGATGATCTACATGAGTTCTGCACGTGATCGACAAATTGACGCAGTGGTCGAGTCAAGGGGACTCGATAGAGGAAAGACTTCGACGGGACACCCAACCGTCGCGTCGCTAATGAGAATTAAATAAACATTCGGAAACATGTGGTTATACCAGAGCTGCTGTCGTCTGGTTACGAATATCGTCTTCCGATTAAACGGAACTACATGTTTAGAGAGAGAGAGAGCGCGTGGAAGGCAATTGCCTTTCAATAAAAATTACGAGGTTCAAGAGACATACAGGGTGTATTCTAACGTACTGGTCATATCATGAGATTCGGGTAGAGCGTCGAAAACGGAGCAGAAAAGTCATTTTCGAAAATTTTGTAAAATCAAATTATGTGGAGTTATTAGCGATTTAAAGTCGACCAAGGTAGACCAACGTCGACCAATCAGCGCTCGATCGAAGAGAAATTTAAAAGGGTTGAGACAGCTGAGGGGACGACGTCGGTAGTAGCGAGGTTCGTGAAACAAAACACTCGTAAACCCACGCCGTTGAACACTACACGGACGCGCGAGAGCGAAACAAATAAACGCTAGGCGTGCGGCAATGTTCATGCTTGTCGCGATGGCCTGGCTTATGAGAATAAAAACAAATGACGAGAATCACCAGGAAAATAATTATTCCTCATTCTAACCTCGAAATCGCAACTTCGATGCGCTTTCTCGGCTCTCATGATAGTGCGGGAGCCCACTGCAAATTTTCGAGTCGATCGCTTTTATGGCTGATTTTTATCAAGAAAGATAGGTGATATATTGTCGAATACCAATCGCCTTTCAGCCAAACCCGTACCCCCTGCGTTATATGTTATAACAAATAATTAACAAATAAAATTGTGTGCCGTGCTTCACCCATCGCTTTTATTCAAATTTTCCGTTTCGATCGTTAGTAGGCAATTAATTAGATTTTTTGGTACCCGGCTGCCGCCCTTCATCCCCTGCGCTAAGGGTGGCTGCTAGCATCAAATATGACTACATAAACTTATCCGCCTACACCCATCGCTTTTATGGACGAAACCTACGTCGTTGGAAAGGTCGTGAAATTTCCCTCAAGAAAATACCCGGCTGCCGCACCTCTGTCCCTGTAAACCTCAGGCTGCCGAGCTTTTTAACTCGACGCGCGAGTCCGTTCGAGAGGCCCGCGCCCATACACCAACACATAGCGCCTGCCATGTGTGTGACGGAACACGGCTCACGGCTTTTCTTGTGTCACGGTACGGGGTTTTAGCTCGACCGGTGGCTCACGGCTTTTCTTGTGTCACGGTACGGGGTTTTAGCTCCACGGGTGACGCCCTGCGCGGGCCCCTCGAACGGACTCGCGCGTCGAGTTAAAAAGCTCGGCAGCCTGAGGTTTACAGGGACAGAGGTGCGGCAGCCGGGTATTTTCTTGAGGGAAATTTCACGACCTTTCCAACGACGTAGGTTTCGTCCATAAAAGCGATGGGTGTAGGCGGATAAGTTCATGTAGTCATATTTGATGCTAGCAGCCACCCTTAGCGCAGGGGATGAAGGGCGGCAGCCGGGTACCAAAAAATCTAATTAATTGCCTACTAACGATCGAAACGGAAAATTTGAAGAAAAGCGATGGGTGAAGCACGGCACACAATTTTATTTGTTAATTATTTGTTATAACATATAACGCAGGGGGTACAGGTTTGGCTGAAAGGCGATTGGTATTCGACAATATATCACCTATCTTTCTCGATAAAAATCAGCCATAAAAGCGATCGACTCGAAAATTTGCAGTGGGCTCCCGGACTATGAGGAAAAATTATGTTCGATACTCGTACGAAAAGGCTTTTTGACGAAACTCGTTACAGCACTCGCCTTCGGCTCGTGCCGTAATCCTCTCGTTTCGTCAAAAAAGCCTTTGCGTACTCGTGTCGAAATGTACTATTTTCGCAATGATGAGTAAAAATTGATAAAAAAATTTAGTAATTATTTATGATGGTGGCTTTTTCAAATGTTGGTTTTTAAAAATGTTTTTTTCGACAAAATCTTTTTATTTTAGTACCAAAAATAATAAAAAGGCGGAGAACTAAAAAAAAATTGCATCTTCTCTAGGCAGTCGCCGTAAACATTTTTTCGCGAAATTCTAAAGGGCAAATCTGCCAAGGATAGTCTCGAATTATTAGAAAAAAAAAACTCATTGTAGAGGCGGGTTATGATTCCGGCTCAGAAGATTTGCATCCGGTTTAGCCAGTCGCACGGTTACATTTTGTCTTGATATTTTCAAGGCCAGGAACGGCTGAAATTGTTTTGAAAAAAACGAATCGGCAAAGTCAATTAGCCAGATCGTCGAAGCCTTTGCTTCAGCACTGACAATAATGATCGGCATGGAGCTGAGAGTTAAAAAAAATTAAAAAATTGTGGCTTGCACTTTTTGCGACATTGTCATGTTCCATCCCTAAATTATTGTCATTGGTGTTAAATAAACAAGTTTGTCAAGGAATACAGCAAAAAGATACGGAGAAGCCGCTATTTTAAATAATATTAAAAAATTCATGATAATTTCACAAGTATTGGAAATCATTGTTAGAACGCAGATAAACATTCATTGCTCCAAAAATGTCTTTAATTGAAAGAACTCGCGACGGAAAAATGAAAACTGCAATGATAGAACCAATGGAACGAAAAATTTTTTGGAGTATGAAAACAAACGTTGAAAACTTTTTACCAAATAATGACGGGAAATTTTTTTGACAAAACTTTAATTTATTATGAATTTGTGCATCAAAAAAAGTGTGAAATAATTAACCGTACTTTGTGTATAATAATGATGAAAATTGTTATTAATTAATAAAATGGCATTTTGATATTCTCATTAATATAAAGATGCACCGCCAGGAATCTATTAAGCTAATAACCTTGATACCGACAATAAAACTGTCAAATTATAAGGCTATTGGTTGATGAGAGAATCGACCACTCGAGCAATTTCCGTACTGCCAGAGATGTCGATAGATTCCGAAAAAGTTTATTCTTTGTCATTCTCACCATGTACGGGAAAATTGTGACCCACTCCAATTTTTGAGGATAATTATGAATCCACGAGAATGTTCAGATGATTCCACGACAGCAATACGTATGCTGTATGTTTTGACGGATTATTTCGAGCCACCAGGGTCGGAAAAAGTTGGTTATGGTACAGTCGAATAGAAAAATTATTTTCCCATACTTTGGTAAAAAAATTATTTCTCATCGTCTTTGAGTGGAGACTTTCATAGGGAAAGACTGAATAAGAAAACGTATTTGTGAGCATCCGGCTAGCAAGCTGCCAGAAGCTAAAAGGTGACATTACGATCAAATAGAATAATTTTTAATCTTACTATGCATTCAAGTCGTGAAGAAAAATGAAAGTTTAAAAAAATCCTATAACCACGGGGACAAGCCATTTCAAATTTTAAATAAAGCTGTCACTTAATTCGTCGACGGTTTTTTATATTGTGTAAATTTACGCATGAAGAGAATGTCGAGAAACGAAATTTATTTCGATTCCATAATCGAGACGCATTTCATCTACAGCATGAACGGTGAACGATCGACTAGTAGTAAAGCTTAAGATTAAGAAAAAATCGTTTCGAAAATCTACAATCCCCCTGCAAGAGATAGGAATCGTGTTGTTTATTGAAAGGTTCAGTTCTGTTTAATGCTTCGATATTATCGATCCTGCTCTTCCTACTTGTGTTTTCTCCAGAAGGAATAACGAGCGCTCATGTAGTTGCATCGCTACAAGTGACGCAAATTACAATCGATTTCCCTACATTTCTCACTATGGAAGATGAAATCGGCATTTCCAAGTGCAAAACTCCGTTCTACTCGATAATTTTGAAATTACGATACCCGTGTCGTGTTTGATTTAATCACCTAGCTGTATCAATGAGCATTCGTAGCTGTCCGCACGAAAAAAAGACAGGGGAACATCCAACAGCTTTCACTGCGCGAGATGGATTACGCCCTTCCCATAGAATCTTTCGAATTTTTATAATATTCGATTGTTAAATCCCCTGCATTGCGCACTGTTGGAGATGAAATCGAAATTTGCAATAGCACGATTCCATTATACTAAGTATTTGTGAATTTACGATGCCCTTGTCATGTTCGATTTCATCTCCCTGCGGATTTCGCGAGCGCTCGTTGTTCACCGAAAGGAAAAAAGGCGAAAGAACATTCTACTTATTTCACTGCTCGAGATGAAATCCATTTTTCTGATCGGACAGTTCAATTTTTCTCAATATTCGACGACACGACATTCCATATTTGAGACTGATTTCATCTGTGCCTTTCATGGAGAATGAAAGGTCAGTGGTGCAGCTGCAGATAAACGGAAAATCGGTTCGAAAATCTAGAATCTCCTTGCAGGAGATGGGATTCGTGTTTTTTGTTGGATAGTATGGTTTTGCTTAATAGCAAAATATTAGCGATCCTGCTATTGCAACTGAATTAATCTCCAGCGATAATTTCGAGAGCTCGTGTACTCGTATCGCTACAAGTGACGCGAATTATGATCGAATCACCTGCATTGCGCACCAAGGGAGATGAAATCAACATTTTCAATTGCACGATTCTGTTCTACCAAGTATTTGTAGATTTACGATACCCTTGTCATGTTTGATTTCATCTCCTTGCGATATTCGCGAGCGCTTGTTCTTCACCGAAAGGAAAAAAGACGAGAGAACATACTACTTATTTCACTGCTCGAGATGAATTCCATCTGCCTGATCGGACACTTCAATTTTTCTCAATACGTGATTGTCTTTTAGCATTTTTCCGTTGCAGCCGATAATGATCGGGATAATTGAAGAAAACCACTTTTCCACCCCCACTTAAATTTCAAGTCCTGAAATATAGATCCTAGAGTGAAATTAGTATGGACTAATGTTTTAGAGAATAAAATTCCCATCGTGTTTGTTCTCTAGCATTTTTCCGTTCATGTTGATAATAATCGAGATAGTTGAAGTAAACCACTTTTCTACTCGTATTTAAATTAAAACTCCTAAAATATCGATCCTAGGGTGAATTCGATGGAAATAAAAGTTGAAGAATATCAAATTCGCTACCCGATTGTCGCTCAGAATTTTTCCGTTTCAGTTAATAACAAGCGAGATAATTGAAAAAAAAACCGTTTTTCACCCCAGTTCGCACGTTATTCGACCCAATTCGGTAAATTTCAACCCTAGGATGAAAATGATAATAACTTAATAATTGGGAAATTTTGATTCCTACAACTACGGTTTCGATCATTTTCACTCTAAAGTTGTAAATAAGCGAGTTATTTGAAAAACAGAAAACCACCCTACACATAAAGACGGCGGCGAAAGTAAGGGCGGGATTACCCCAAGAATCGAGATTTCAACTACGAACCGAACCCCCCCCCCCGTCCCCGCCCCCTTCACATGGGAAAAAAATTGAATCCCGGATCTATTTCGAATTAAAATGCTAATTTGACTAGACTATACATCAAATTGCATATTCGAGACTCATTTCATCTAGCGATCGAAAAGTAGTGCAACTGAAGATCAAGGCAAAATTATTTTGAAAATCGACGTTTCCCCTTGTGTTCTTTTAACGGAAGGTTGAGTTCCGTTCAATGTTTCAATATTGTGATTTTCGCTCTTGTCAATACTTTCATCTCCAGAGGGAGTTACGAACGCCGACTTGTAGTGCGACGCGTGATCGAAATACGACCCAGTCTTCTGCATTTCCCACTGCGCGAGATAAAATCAACATGTCCGACTACATGATTCCATTCTACACAATATTTGACTATTTATGATGCCCTTGTCGTCTTTGATTTCATCTGCTGCGGCAGTAGCGAACATCCATGACTAACTGCGAGGAAAACGGTGAAAGGACATTCTGCATTTACACTGCGCGAGATGAAATCCGCGTCGCGATCGAATCTTTCGATCCATTTAAATATTGCTCTACATCAAATTTTATATTTTAGACTGATTTTATCCAACGATCGACAAGTAGTGCAGCTGAAGATAAAGGCAAAATCATTTTGATAACGAAAATTACGATCGAATCTCCTGCGTTTTCCACTCTGCGAGATGAAATCAAAATTTCCGACTGCACGATTCCATTCTACTTTGACTATTTATGATGTTTGACTATTTATGATGCCCTTGTCGTCTTTGATCTCATCTGCTGCTGCAGTAGCGAACGTCCATGACTAACCGCCAGAAAAATAGCGAAAGGAGATTCTGCGACTTTCACTGCGCGAGATGAAATCCGCGTTTCCGATCGAAGCTTCCAATTCTTTTAAATATTTACCTGTATAATATTCCATTTTTCAGACTGATTTCATCTCCAGCCTTCAAGGTAAACTATCAAATAGGCATGCAGCTTAAGGTGAATGAAAAATCATTTTAAAAATCTACTATGCCCCTCGTATCATCCATTGAAAAGTAGTATTCCACTGTACGAGATGAAATCAACATTTCCATTAGCACGATTCCATTCTATTGAACATTTGACTATTTACGATGCTTTTGCTGTTTTTGATTTCATCTGCTGCGTCAGTAGCGAACGTTCATGACTAACCGCGAGGAAAACGGTGAAAGGACATTCTGCACATTTACTGCGTGAGATGAAATCCGAGTTCCCGGTCGAATCTTTCGATTCGTTCACCTTTAGATAACGAGCATACGTGTATTGAGAATTAAAATTTCTACCCTTAGGAGGTGAAACAAGTGGCGAGTACGGCACGCAAGAATATAAAATAATGTCAAAGATCAAATGGACCCATTGGCGATTTTTGTTTCATTTCCAGACATCCGATAACGAGCAGCCCGATCTCGCAATTCACATTTCGACACATCACGGTGTGAAACAAATCGTCAGTGCTGAATTAACAATCGTTAAATATTATGCGAGTCTTGATAAACCCTGCAGCGATTTTTTTTATTTTATTTATTACCTTCAGATAACGAGCATACGTTTATTTAGATTTCCACTTTTCATCCTTAGAAGGTAAAACAAGCGGAGAGTACGGCACGAAAAATTATATAATAATGTCATGGATCAGATGGACCCAATGGTCATGTTTTTTTTTTTTTTTTCATTTTTTAACATCGGATAACGAGCAACCCGCTTTCGAGCTTTACATTTTGATGCCTTGAAGGGCGAAACAAATCACGAGAGCTGCATTAAAACTTGCGAAATATGGTTTTTTACTTTACAATCTCCACAGATAAATTCGATTCATGTATATGCTTTAGATAAAGAGCATTTCCATAGTCCAACCATCCGTTCCAACCTTCACAGGTGAAACAATCTGCGAGGCTAGCACGTGACATCGAAAAATATTCATGGGGAACAGAAAAATCCCAATATCTATGTTTATTTCGTATCTCAACACAAGACAACGAATAATCAGACCTTGAGGTTCACACTTTGACACCTTTAGAGGTGAAACAAATCGTGAGTGCGGTATTGAAAATCGTAATACGGAGTTAGAGACCCTATGAACCCCACAGCCCTATTGGTATTATCTATTCGCTTTCGATCACGAGTATACGTTCAGCGAGCTTAACACTTTACAATCTTACGTGGTAAAACAAATAACAAGTTTTCGTACAAAAAATCAGAAAATGTTCTCAGCGATCGCAACACTCAATCCGCCTTGTTGGTTTCGTTTTTTAATGCTACATAAAGAGCAGTACGCTTGCGAGGTTCACATTCATAAGATGTAACCTTAACACCCTTAAGAGGTTAAAGAAAGCGCAAGTGCTGCACTAAACGACGTCGTGAAATATTATTGGCGACCAAGAAAACCTCATGGCTATCGTATTCTTTCTTCGCTTTGGATAACGAACAGATTAACTCCTAGGACTGAAACAAAACTGTACAATATATTAATGGGAGTTACATAATATGCTCCAATAGAATGTTATAAAGTACGTCTGTTAAGTAACTATGTTGGCTGCGTCACAAGCATTCTATGCGACCCCTTTTCGACTTACAGGAGCATACTGAACAAAAAAATAATATGTGAATAATAAATGATAATAAATTGCTTTCTTTATATCTGAAAATATACGACTTTCGGCACTTGGTATTGTCATATACAATATTTTTTTTTTTTAAGACAGGTACATTTTTTTTAATATCACACGGCACAAACATTATTAAGTACATTTCTTTAGCGTGTCACAGTGCACAAAGAACCTAAACACGATCCTCCAACAGGTTACTGCATACACGAATATGCGACTTTCACAGTATAGAATATTGAGGAATAGTTTTGTACTCTGTTCCCAAGAACGATCGGAAAAAGTATTTCGGCATATTATAAGCATCATTTAAATTTTTTTCAGTACAGTCGCCGAGCATTCAACACCGAATGCATCCAGACTAATTTTTTCGGCTACAGCCGTATTCGCTGTGTACACAACCTACCATGGCGCCCCATCGTGGCCGTTTTACGTACAAAACATTGTCAACGGCCCATGCCATGCATATACAAACGTAGAGAACATTCAGAAAAATCGTGATATTTGAATCATTAACACAATAATTTTTTAAAAATAATTCATCATTACATTACAAATTTTCCCATATATTGTAGAATCATATTATTCTTCAAGACTATATTAATTAGCCAATATTCAGTGCAAAAAACAGTGGATGATGTGATGAGAACATTAGGGTTTCAATGCACCACACATGCAATTCCATACAATCCCCAAGGCATAGTTAAGGGTAAAGCTTTAACGGATTTTAATGTGCGACGGGTGGAGAAGTTGAAACTACCCAATGTTATGCAGACCAGTATCACATTGCCACCGCATTAAGTACAAGTGAACGTAAGTATCATAAAGAATATAATATATAATGTTGCTCGGTTCTCTCTAACTAAATTCAAAATACACTAGGACCTCGATTTAACGGCCAGTGACGGGACCGGCTCCGCATCGCACCTTGTTCAATCGAGGTAGCGTATGCCCGCCCATGCTGTATCTGCGCATCTGCACTCCGTGCTACGGGCCTGATCGGGGAGACTTTAAGCGTCCCCCACTATCTCCCACCACGCGAAAAACCGATCGATGAATGCGACATGGTGGGGACTGTCTATTAAATCGAGGGCCATTAAATCGAGGTCCTAGTGTAAAGTGATAAATACTTGGTTCTTGCTCTGCACTACCTTATAAATATAAGCTTAACGTGAGGCGTCAGGTCAACATAATCTGAAAAAAATTCTGACCCATTTTTCTCGTAGACAGTATGATGGAATAAAAAAAGAATAGCGGGGTCCTTTGAGTAATCGATAGACGCAAAAAGCCCCTGTATTTTTTTCGATTTCAGTACGTAACTCTTATATGTCAACAACTCCAATACGTCACAGACTGATCAATGTCATCCTGTATTGCTAAAATATGTAAAGATCACTATTTGAATCCGCACTAGTATTGCCATACTTTATCACTGAGCAGCGATAATGCGAATTTTTCCCCTTGGAATTCATATTTTTTAATATTATTTATAGCAATAATATTAACAAATCTCTTCATTCATGTCAATATAATAAATTAGTTCGTGCAAATGAGAAAAATGCGAATAACAAATAGTGCCACACTCTTCGTCAACGCCACCAGAATCAAGTTACATGCCATTATCATAATTAAGAATTGTAATTAATTTTTCAAGCATATTGGGAGACTATTGCAATAATAACATGCTGAGTTATTTTGTGAATGATAAAAATTTTGAATTATTGGTACGAAATTATGGATTGGTATGATTTAGGTGCCGTTGTCCAATGGAAACCACGGGGAGGTGGTGGGTCTTATTCCATCGGGAGGGGTTTTTGGAAGGAAAAAAAGAAAAGGTGTTTGGCGAGGTTAGAGGTGCAATTTTTAATACAGTAACACCCCGACTTACGACAAGTTCGGGGTATTTCTGTATAAAGATAATACTTTGTGAATGGAATTCAATTCAGTAATTACCTTTAGGGTAGACCGGGGTGAGATGAGCATACGGTGTCAGATGAGAACCTCAATTTTCCCGCCAAATTTGTGGTTTTAGTCCTTTTTTTTTTAGGAATGAAAGAAATAACAATATTGGACTACAGTAAATTTAAAAAAAATCAGATTAATTGATGCAATCAAAACTTGTAAAGATGGAAATTTCAGGAGCTGAATTCTGTAAGTTTGTGTTATTTTATAACCGCAAGTAATAAGTGAAAATTATTTACTACATTTTAAGCCTGGGATGGTTTGCAAAGCTTATTTAACGGACATGTATCAAAAATATTATTTATTGCAAATATTTCATAGAAATTAATAACTATGCTCATCTTGCCCCAGCCTCCACAACCTGAAATATAAAATATAAAACATCTGCGAACATAAAGGAAGGTGGGGCAAAGCCTCCAGATTGGACAAAACCGACAACCCCAAAAAAATTGTGCTACAGCACAATTGTCGCATCCAGGCGAATAGTACGAAACGGCACGCAACGTGACTCCTCCAACAGTGATCAAAAATTTTTGATAACATTTTTGGGCAAAGCTGCCAACTAAAAAAAACTTAGTTGACGGCTTTGCCCCTCCCAAAAAATTTTTTACCACTGTTAGAGGAGTCACGTTGCATACTGTTTCATACGATTCCCCGGGATGCGAAAATGCCAGTAACTCAATTTTTTTTGGGGATGGTGGTTTTGCCCGATCTGGAGGCGTTGCCCCACCGTTCCGTACCACTCTACGCTTACACTGACCATTAAAAAATTAATGAGAAAGGACTGGACACGCGAGAGGAGAAAAGTGCAGAAATGGATTGAAGCCCAGGTGGACAAGCCCGGCTTGGGTAAGAAATTTGGAAAGACTAGGTAAACATAAAGTACACGAGGGTGAGGTGCTCAGTCCTAGAAATACATGAAACCAAAAATGAAATGAAAATTAAGCCTTGAATGAACTAAAGGAATAAGTTGAGAAACAATAACTTTTTAAGAATGGACTAAATGTATAAGAGGCACTATGTAAAAGACTCGCGTGTATACTGAAAATGAATTACAACTATTCCTCATACCGATGACCTCCTTCCGAGCGCTTCTGAACTTATGAAAAAAACAGTGACTTGTACAAATATAACCAATTTTGATTGATTCTCTTGAGTTCATTAGAAGTTTGAGATAATAGCTGTTGTAAAAATAACAATTTAAATTAGTTATATCATAAGATTTCTTTTACATTGATTGAAAAACAATTGGCTTTTTATTAAATTTTCGAAAAAGCAATGCATTGCCAAAACGATGAAAACGTTCAAAATATTATTTCAAAAAAGCTTTTGTAGAGAGGGTTGAAAATGAATCAAATCGTATTCAAAATTACTACGGAAGTAGGGGTACTGCTCAGTCGTGGATTGGGAGAAGCGCTCTTGTTGAAAACGGACTTGATAAGGAGGTCGACGTTATAAAAAGTCAACGGAATTTAAAGCAGGTGCTCAACATGTCCCCCTCCCACCTCGATGCACTTTTCGGCTCGTTTCACGATGCTTCTTGGGCACCGACCAAGACCTTCTGGGCTAATCTCCCCTTCGGCGATCGTTAGTCTAGCCAACAGATCGTCACGAGTCGGCGGATCGGAATGAGCGTATACGATCGCCTTCATATGTCCCCACAGATGAAAATCGAGGGGCGTAAAATCTGGCGATCGTGCTGGCCAACGTACTGGGCCGTCGCGACCGATCCATCGACCCGGGAACATATCGTTCAGCGTTTGCGTAACACGACGGGCTCGATGTGGTCCAGCACCGTCTTGCTGAAACCACATTCGGCGTCAAACATCGAGTGGAAGATCGTCGAGAAGATCAGGCAGAATGGTGGTCAAGAGCTCAATATAGGATTCACCTGTTATTGGGGTTGGCACTTCTATTGGTCCAATCTGAAACAAAAGTTTCCCATATTAAGCAATTTTCAATAACTAATTGAATGTAAACGTGAATATACACACATTTCCGTAAAGTAGATAAAACAAATAGCAGAGTCACCTAACAAATCGGAAAGAGATAATATAAACCCGCTCTAACGAATCGACCCGAGACTTGTCTAGTGGATTTATCAAGTGGGTGTCCAACCACAAACGAGGCTTAATATAATAAAAAGAGAGGATGAAAATGGATGTTATGATAGCGTCACGAATTCGATACAGAAGATATGCACTATACATAGCCAGTTTCAACCATTACAAACAAAGTAAAAAAAAAAATTATCGTAACATTGCGTAACGAATCCGAAACAGAAAATTTGGTCTCGGTTGAACCGCTTACCTGGAGACATTTTTTCCGAATTTTTAAGAAGTCTTTGGCCAGGAGCCGCGCTTAAAGTCCAAAAGAAAAAAATCGATTTGAGGATGGCGCTACAAATCCGCCACAGAATATTTTCATTTTAATTAGCTAGTCAACCTGAGGCATTTTTTTTTAATTTTTAAGGGCGTGTGCGACCAGGAGCCTGGCTTGAACTTTAAAAATAAAAAAACGTATTATACGATAGCGTAACAAATCTGCAAGAGAAGATTTCTTCGCAATTTAGCTAGTTGCCGGGAGACATGTGTTCCTAATTTTTTTTTGAGGGGTATTTGGCGAAGACCCTGGCTTCGAAAAAAAAAAAAAAAAAAAAAAAAACGTATTTTAGGATAGTCTTACAAATTTGAAACACAAGATTTTGTCGTGATTTAGCTAGTCACCCGGAGACATTTTTTCCGAATTTTTAAGAAATCATTGGCCAAGAGCCTGGCTTAAACTTCGAAAAAAAAAAAAAAAAAAAAAAACGTATTTTAGCATAGTGTTACAAATCCGAAACAGAAGGTTTTTTTTCGATTCAGCTAGTCGCCTGGATACATTTTTTCCGAATTTTCAAGAAATCTTTGGCCAGGAGCCTGGCTTGAACTTCGAAAAGGGGAAAAAAAACCGATTTGAGGATGGCTTTACAAATCCGTCACAGAATATTTTCATTCGAATTAGCTAGTCAACCTTAGACATTTTTATTTTTTTTATTTTCAAGGGCGTGTGCGACCAGGAGCCTGGCTTGAACTTTAAAAGAAAAAAAACGTATTATACGATAGCGTAACAAATCTGCAAGAGAAGATTCCTTCGCAATTTAGCTAGTTGCCGGGAGACATGTGTTCCTAATTTTTTTTTTAGGGGTATTTGGCGAAGACCCTGGCTTCGAAAAAAAAAAAAAAAAAAAAAAAACGTATTTTAGGATAGTCTTACAAATTTGAAACACAAGATTTTGTCGTGATTCAGCTAGTCACCCGGAGACATTTTTTCCGAATTTTTAAGAAATCTTTGGCCAAGAGCCTGGCTTAAACTTCGAAAAAAAAAAAAAAAAAAAAAAAAAAAAACGTATTTTAGCATAGTGTTACAAATCCGAAACAGAAGGTTTTCTTTCGATTTAGCTAGTCGCCTGGATATATTTTTTCCGAATTTTCAAGAAATCTTTGGCCAGGAGCCTGGCTTAAACTGCGAAAAAAAAAAAAAAAAAAAAAAACGTATTTTAGCATAGTGTTACAAATCCAAAACAGAAGGTTTTCTTTCGATTCAGCTAGTCGCCTGGATACATTTTTTCCGAATTTTTAAGAAATCTTTGGCCAGGAGCCTGGCTTGAACTCCGAAAAAAAAAATAAATAAATAAAACGTATTTTAGGATAGTGTTACAAATCCGAAACAAAAGGTTTCCTTCCGTTTCAGTTAGTCACCTTAAGACATTTTTTCCGAATTTTCAAGAAATCTTTGGCCAGGAGCCTGGCTTAAACTTCGAAAAAAAAAAAAAAAAAAAAAAAACGTATTTTAGCATAGTGTTACAAATCCGAAACAAAAGGTTTTCTTTCGTTTTAGCCAGTCGCCTGGATATATTTTTTCCGAATTTTTAAGAAATCTTTGGCCAGGAGCCTAGCTTGAACTGCGAAAAAAAAAAAAAAAAAAAAAAGTATTTTAGGATAGTGTTACAAATCCGAAACAAAAGGTTTCCTTCCGTTTCAGTTAGTCACCTGGAGACATTTTTTCCGAATTTTTAAGAAGTCTTTGGCCAGGAGCCGCGCTCATAGTCCGAAAGAAAAAAAATCGATTTGAGGATGGCGCTACAAATCCGCCACAGAATATTTTCATTTTAATTAGCTAGTCAACCTGAGGCATTTTTTTTTTTAATTTTTAAGGGCGTGTGCGACTAGGAGCCTGGCTTGAACTTCGAAAAAAAAAAAAAAAAAAAAAAACGTATTTTAGCATAGTGTTACAAATCCGAAACAGAAGGTTTTCTTTCGATTCAGCTAGTCGCCTGGATACATTTTTTCCGAATTTTCAAGAAATCTTTGGCCAGGAGCCTGGCTTGAACTTCGAAAAGGGGAAAAAAAAACCGATTTGAGGATGGCTTTACAAATCCGTCACAGAATATTTTCATTCGAATTAGCTAGTCAACCTTAGACATTTTTTTTTTATTTTTCAGGGCGTGTGCGACCAGGAGCCTGGCTTGAACTTTAAAAGAAAAAAAACGTATTATACGATAGCGTAACAAATCTGCAAGAGAAGATTTCTTCGCAATTTAGCTAGTTGCCGGGAGACATGTGTTCCTAATTTTTTTTTGAGGGGTATTTGGCGAAGAGCCTGGCTTCGAAAAAAAAAAAGAAAAAAAAAACGTATTTTAGCATAGTGTTACAAATCCGAAACAGAAGGTTTTCTTTCGATTCAGCCAGTCGCCTGGATATATTTTTTCCAAATTTTTAAGAAATCTTTGGCCAGGAGCCTGGCTTGAACTCCGAAAGGAAAAAAAACCGATTTGAAGACAGCATTACAAATTCGCCATAGAATATTTTAATTTTAATTAGCTAGTCAACCTGAGACATTTTCTTTGAATTTTTGAGGGTGTGTGCGACCAGGAGCCTGGTTTGAACTTCAAAAGAAAAAAAAACTTATCATAGTATAGCGTAACAAATTTTCAAGAAAAGATTTATTCTCGATTTAGCTGGTTGCCCGGGGACATTTTATTCCGAATTTTTAAGGGGCTGTATGGCCGTGTGCTTGAACTTTGAACGAAAAAGAAAAAAAAAAAAAAATGTATCTTAGAATAGCGCTACAAATTCGAAACAGAAAATTTGCTTCCTATCTAGCTACTCGCCCAGGGACTTTTTTTCCGCTTTTTCAAGGAGGCATAATTTCAGGCTCGTCGATGTCATTTCATTTTTATATTGAAATAAAATATATTATTTTTTTTAAATACTCGAACATTCTGCCGGAACCCCTAATGATGATGAAATTACTTACCAGATGATTACCAATTATGCCAGCCCACACAGTTACTGAAAAACGACGCTGGCTGCTCCTCTCGCGTGTCACGTGAGGATTCTCATTATTCCAATAATGGTCATTTCGCGTATTATGAATTCCGCCCTGGGAGAAACAACACTCATCGGTGTACAGGATTCGCGATGCAAATTCGGGATCTCTGTCACATTGCTGGAGAAGCCACTCACTATACCGCATTCGGATCGGTGGATCATTCTCTTCGAGAACCTGTACCGGATTTATAGCCCAGGGCCTCTGTCCATCGTCACACAACACTTCATGAACTATACGATGATTAATGTCCAATGATCGACCAACAATCTTCGTCGATGTTTCCGGGTTCTCCTCGAATGCCTCCAAAATTCGCTCCTCGATTTCGGGGGTGCAAACCGTCATTGGTGCCTCGCCGTCTTGCCCTCGTCGCGGCATGAGAGTGCCGAAATCGTATGCTCGATGGTAAGTCGCCACAATTGTGTTCGCACTCGGTATCCTCCTATGAGGATATCTTTCCCGATATAGCTCTCTTGCCGGTCGAGCCCGATGTTGTTCATATAATAACACCCTATCATATCTAAGTACTCTTGGTGCGTATACGCGGCAATGTTTGCTCGTCGATTCATTGTGAAAGACTGACTGCTTGAGACGTCGAAAAACAAAATGCGAATACGGATGTAAAAATATAGATATAAAAACCTCGAAAAGTACTTCCGTGGAAATGCCAATACATTGTATGAAAATTTTTAGGATATTTTATACAGTATACTGGAATATCCACGAAGCGACGTCTCGCGCTTCGCATATCTATATTTGCAAGTGGATCCGTATGCGCATTTTATTTTCATTGTCTCGATGAAACCAACTTTTTATAAATATAATAAATGAAAAAATGTACTTACCACGATTATTTTTAACGTATATAACGAATTCGGGGTGATGAAAAAATATTATTCCCGTTGTAACTTACTGAGGTCAGTTCTCTTGACCACGAAAAGTAAAATTTTCTTACCTCTCAATAAATCTGAATAATAATAATAATAATAATAGTAATATTAAATTTTTAGCAAATGTGTGCAAAATTTTTAAGATTCCTGCCGTCAATCGATATCGCTAAATTGATGATGTTACTGATAAAAAATTATGTTTCAATATTTTTCAGAGTTTTTAAAATTGACAATACAACGATCCGCGATGACCGAAGGATTCAAAACCCTGTTGAACGCTTTCCAAGCTTGTCCGTGGATTAAATTTAATGAAACAAACTCAACGCAATTTTTTTCGATAAACATTTTATTATTTTGCTATTTTACCGTACCTGTTTCAACAATCATTATTATTTATTAACAGTTGCCGCTCGTTCTAGAGTGAGATAATCGTGTGCTCTTCATTACGTAATAATACAGCGGACATGAGCTGCGCGTATCGTACCACGTGGCGGTCGACGGCAATCCGCTCCGTGTGTAGTAGTCGAGTCGGATTCTAAATCGACCAACTCCTATTCTCTCCGAGTACTGTAATGCCGATTTTTTCGTAGGTAGATTTGACCTCGAAAAATAAGCTTCTGATTTTGCGAGTTGATTGAATTAACGGAACATTTTTTTAACAAATGTTAAAACAAATTGCAATTTTGATTGTTATTTTTTTTCCGTGCGTGCGAGAAAAAAATATTTCCTGAAGAAGTTGTAGGTTTCATCTTATGATATGTATATATGAATGTAGGTTTCATCTTATGATATGTGTATATGAAAAAATTTTAAAATTTAAAAAAATGTTGATCAGTTCAGCCGCAAATGCAAAAAACCAATTGAATTTTTTTTTAATTTCAATCTGGTTCCCTGCTTGATTATCAATGTATACCTTTAAAACTGATATGACGCGTATAAAATCTATGCCCCAAGAGTTTGTCCAAAAATAATTCGATTATCTCGTATATAATAGCAAGGAATAGACATTTTCAAAAAATATTCGTGTAACAATAAAATTAGAGCCAATGGGGTAACACCGTCCAAAAAAATCACGATTACAGTTATAGATATGAAGATTTATAATGTGATTAAAAAAAACTTTATTCTATCATGAATGGTCGAAAAAACAAGAAATAAAATGTTTATTACTCAACAAATACGATTAACGATGGAAATTATTGACTTACGAAAACCGTTTTTGTTATTGTTATTTCTGTTTTTGAGACGGGAAATTGCAAAAAAAATCCTCTTCATCTTTATTATAACCGGAGATACACTTGTTTTGCTTATTAGCGATTTATTATCAGTGTTAATAATATTAAGACTTAAAAAAAATACTGTATCTCGTCTATATCTCAAAGATCACACTTGAATTTTTTTTATTCAGATATGTGCTTCAGTTTCGTCAAAATTAATTAACGAATTGAAGCAAAATCGAGGAGTCGCGTTAATGGCGGGGCGGCCCGGCGACTTGGAGTGAGGTATACGTGAGCGGGCGGGCGGGCGTTACTCGTTAAATGAATATCTCCAGTAAAAATCATCGTAGAAGGATCTGTTTTCTGTATATTCATCTATTTTTAACCCAGCAATCGGAATATGTCGTCATTTTTTTATTTCGGTCAATGCTTCGTGATATTCAAAATTACACGTTTATTTATTTGAACACAACTATTCTAGTCACATATTTATATGTATTCATATCTGCTTATGTATGGTTGTATTCAAATAAATAAACGTGTAATTAAGTTTGAATAAATAGTGATATAAGCAGATATTAATATATACATTTACAAATATGTGACTAAAATGGTTGTATTTAAATAAATAAACCTGTAACTTAAAAAAATCATGAAGCCGTTGGTCGAAATAAAAAAATGACGTCACATTCCGATTGCCGAGTTTAAAATAGCCGTTTAAAAAAAACGGATTTTTCTACAATTATTTTTACGGCAAGTATGAACGCCCGCCTGCGCCTGCCCGTTCACGTATACCTCACACCAAGTCGCCGTGCCTCCCCACCACTTAGCCGCACAGCCGTGGAGCCGCTGGAACGTGACTCCTCGACTTTGCTTCAATTCAATAATTAATTTTGACGAAACTGAAGCTCAGATCTGAATAAAAACATTCATGGTTGATGTTTGAGATATGAACGAGGTTTAGTATTTTTTTTGGAGTATTAATATTATGAAAACTGATAATAAATCGCTAAGTAAAACAAGTTGTATCTCCGATTCTAATAAAGATATAAAGTGTTTTTTTTTTTTCATTTCCCGTCTCAAAAAAAGAAATAATAATATCAAAAAAAGGTTTTCGTAAGTCAATAATTCCTATCTTTAATAATTTCGTATTTGTTAAGTAATAAAAATTAGGTTTCCTATTTTTTGGACCATTTTTAATAAATTTTTTTTTTTTTAATTACATTATAAATCTCCATATCTGTAACTACAACTATGATTTTTTTGGACCCTGTAACCCCATCGGTTCTAATTTTATTGGTACCCGAATATTTTTTGAAAATCGCTATTTGTTGCTATAATATTTCGAGATAATGGGATTATTTTAACTCTTGTGGCATAGATTTTATACGCGTCATATCAGTTTTGAAAGTATACATTGATAATCAAGGGAACTTAATTGAAACGAAAAAAAAAATTCAATTGGTTTTTTACATTTACGACTGGGCTAATCAACATTTTTCAAAATTTGAAAATTTTTTCTTGTACACGACGACGAACCCTACAACTTCTTCAGGAAACATTTTTTCTTCACACGCACGGAAAAAAACTAAAAAACAAAAATGAAATTTTTTTAACATTTATTAAAACAATGTGCCGTTTATTCAATAAACTCGCAAATCAGGGGCTTACCTTTCGAGGTGAAATCTACCTATAAAAAAATCGGCATTACTGTACTCGAAAAAAATAGGATTCAAGTCTAATCCGATTGGACGGAAGCATGCGATGTAGCCAGGAGAAGGAGCGGGAGATAAAAAATGACTGACAAATCGATGTAAAACTTTTAGCATAATTCGTTTAAATAGCAATAAATTCTGTAGCAGTAACCGCTCTATTCACCCATTGAAAACCCGTTGAAAACCCGTTGAAAAAAATCGACTACGAGAATCTTAACAATGTTTTCAAATAACAATCTTAATTATTTGTAAGTTTTTACTACTGTATTCAGAGGAAGTTAATCGGGGAACATACGTTGCTCGTAAGTTTTACGCTCGTCAAGCACGTTCGTTGATCAAGATCGACGTAGAAAATTCGGCTAAACTGTTTAAAATAATAATAATTTGTTTTCAGCAAAAACCTTTCTCATCATAGCGAGAATCGAGTAATAACCATTGTTCGTGTGTTCTGACGCAACAGTTTTAAGCAATTTATTTAAATGATCATAATTATTTACAAGCTCTCACCGCTCGTTTCAGAGTGCGAAGTATGAAGCTCGCAATCAGGCTGCTCGTTATTGGACATTAGGTTCTTCTGTTCCCAAAGAACATTCTATGATTTTTCGTGCCATGCTCACTATTCATTTCACCTCTTAAAGTTGTAAAATATGAACCTCGAGATCGGGCTGCTCGTTATACGTCGTTACGAAATGAAACAAAAATCGCGATTAGGTCTTCTGATTCCTGATACTATTTTATGATTTTTCGTGCCATACTCGCGATTTGTTTCATCTCTTAAGGTGTTAAAATGTGAGCCTCGAGATCGGGCTGCTCGTTATCCAATGTTACAAAATGAAACAAAAGGAGCCATTGAGTTGTTCTGATTCTTAAGATCATTTTATAAATTCTCTTGTGAGACTCGTCATTTGTTTCACTTGTTAAGGTGTCAAAATATGACACTAGAGATCGGGCTGCTCGTTATACGACGTTAACAAATGAAACAAAAATAACTATTGGGTATTTCCGATTCCTGGGATTATTTTATGAATTATCAGGCGAGGGTAGTTACTTGTTTCACCTGTTACGGTGTCAAAACGTGATCCTCGAGATCGGGCAGCTCGTTATGCGTTATTAATAATTGAAACAAAAATAGCCGTTGGGTATTTCTGAATCCTGAGATCATTTTATGAATTTTCGTGCGAGACTTGTCGTTTGTTTCACCTGTTAAGGTGTCAAAATGCAAGACTAGAGGTCGGGCTGCTCGTTATACGGTGTTAACAAATGAAACAAAAATAACTATTGGGTATTTCCGATTCCTGGGGTTATTTTATGAATTATCAGGCGAGAGTAGTTATTTGTTTCACCTGTTACGGTGTCAAAACGTGATCCTCGAAATCGAGCAGCTCGTTATGCGTTGTTAATAATTGAAACAAAAATAGGAGTTGGGTATTTCTGAATCCTGAGATCATTTTATGAATTTTTGTGCGAGACTTGTCGTTTGTTTCACCTGTTAAGGTGTCAAAATGCAAGACTAGAGGTCGGGCTGCTCGTTATACGGTGTTAACAAATGAAACAAAAATAACTATTGGGTATTTCCGATTCCTGGGGTTATTTTATGAATTATCAGGTGAGAGTAGTTATTTGTTTCACCTGTTACGGTGTCAGAACGTGATCCTCGAGATCGGGCAGCTCGTTATGCGTTGTTAATAATTGAAACAAAAATAGCCGTTGGGTATTTCTGAATCCTGAGATCATTTTATGAATTTTTGTGCGAGACTCGTCATTTTTTTCACCTGTTAAGGTGTAAAAATGCAAGACTGCTCGTTATACGATGTTAACAAATGAAAAAATTGCATGGGTAGTTATTGGGTAGCTATTGGGTATTTCCGATTCCTGAAATTATTTTATAATTTTTCGTGCTATACTAGCGCTTTATTTCACCTCTTAAGGGAGGAAAGCGTAAAGCTCGCTATACGTATTCTCGTTATCTAAAGCAAATAAATGAATCAAATATGGCTGTGGGGTTTTTTACGTCTCTAAGTATATTTACGATATTTATTACAGCACTAATGATCTGTTTTACCTCTTAAGGTGTCAAATTGTGATCCTCGTGATCGGGCTGCTCGTTATCCGATGCTAAGAAATGAAACAAACATGGACATTGGGCTCTGCTAATTCCTGAGAATATTGTATGATCTTTCGTGCCATACTCGTTTTTCGTTTCACCTCTCAAGGTTAAATAATTGGAAGGCCGCAGTCAGATTTCCCGTTTTCCAATGTTAATATATAAAAGAAACATGGATATTATGTTTCCCTTATCCCTGAGAGCATTTTATGATTTTTTATCCCAGACTCACTATTTGTTTCACCGCTTATGATTGAAGAGTGTCAAGTCCGCTATACGTATGCCGGTTATTAAAAGCAAAGAAATGCCAAAATATGCCCATTGATTTTTTTTTGGTCTGCAACAGTATTTCCCAACTCTTCATGGGATAAACAAATATCAAATGTTGCATGAAAAACGATTAGGGACTGAAAAAACCGCATTGCCATGTGTGTTTCATTTCTTTGCATTATACTGTAAAAAATCAGGGGTGTCAATTTGGTGCGATGTTAGTCGTTAAAATCTGTGGTGTTAGCGGCAGCACCGTTCTGATATCATAGTTGACCTCGTACACTGTATGTCGGTGTGAAGCGATTTTTCATCAAAATTTAACACTAAACCCAGTGTTTCACCACATCGTGCACAATTTTGTCATGAAAGTACACCGTTTATCTTCTGATACGACACCACTCTAATGTCGTAATTAGTTGAATCCGGTATAAATATGTGCTTCGAAGGCGCAGTCGAACTTACCGACTGAGTGCTAGTTCAATTAAAATTATAATTCATTTCGGCAAACAACTTTGGAGATATACAGACTTAAAGACTGAACCCGGAATATTTATTAACGGCATAACGGCATGTTAACGCGGTTCTGAGCGAATATCTCCCGAGTGGCGGTGTTAGGTAGAAACGAATTTGCGTTGCACTTGTTCGGTGGTTATTTTTCACACATTACGGTGTTGCGCATACACTGAAATATACGACTTAATGTGTGAAATTTAATCGCCCAAAATAATCATACATCAATTCGTTTGGAGTCATAGGATACACCGAATGGTGTATGAAAACTCGTATACTAATATCATTTAAATATAAGAAATTCATAAGGAATCAATAGCGTAGTGGTAGAGTGTCGGTCGTTAGGTAGGTCGTTAGGTAGGTCTCAGGTAAAATCTCAGGTAGGCTCAAAATTAATTTCGACGGAAAAACGTCCGCACTTCAAGGCGGAAGCACTCGTAAAAAAAAATAATCTCCAAATTTTTAATTTTTTTTTTTATGGTTATTTAAGGGTCGAAAGTGCTAAATTCGTCGATTGGAGGATTATGATAGTGAGTTCAAATCCCGGTCAACGACTTATTTTTTTTTTTTTTTATTTACAGGATTTTCAAAAATAATGGAATAACTGTTTTAAATTCATTTATCGATCATTCCTAATTGCTAATTTTTAAATAATAAACAATATTTATTATGCCAATTTGACCCGCGTTTTTCATTTGGCTCTATTGACACGATAAATGCGTACAAAAATAACGCACTTAAAGTGTGTTATTATAATACACTGTAGAGTGTTAGAGTCCACTGTAGAATCCATCCTGGTGTCAAATCGGATGAACCGCAGTGTGGTGTCAACTATCAAAACACCGGACAATCAACACCAACAGGTCACACAGAGTGGGGTGGACCAGTATAGAATTCGTGAGCGGTGTTGAATTAGTGTTGAATATAACACCACATTTTTTACAGTGTAGAGAACAAGCAGACCGATAATGAGCTAATCACTCTTTAACTTTATGAGGTGAAACAAATAGCAAGTGTGTCATAAAAAATTTTGGAATGTTCTTAGGAACCATAGTAATTCCCATGCCCATGTTTTTAAATTTTTTAACCTTAGATAACGAGCATACCGATCGCGAGCTGAATACTTTACACATTTAGGAAGCGAAACAAAACGGAATTGCTGCTCGAAAAGTTGTTAAATATTATTATGAACAAAAAACCGTACGTCCACATTTTTTTTTTCTCTGCCTTAGATAATAAGTAAATCCATAGTGAGCTAAATACTATTCAATCTGAAGAGAAAGACGTGGGATAATCCATGAAAAACTCCGAAAATAGTGATATGGATGTCTTTTTTTCCATGTAGCTGCATCATTGTAGATCACGTTCCGAAAATTTTCGGTTTTTCGGCTCAAAAATATTCGTGCTTTCGAATTTTATACAGTCAAAAAGAAAATCTGAAAAAATTCAGGCATTTTTTTTTTTATTTATTTGGAACCGATTTTGGTGGCGAGATAATTAAAATTCGAAAACATTCGCGATAAGGACTATCCTAGTGGTTATACACACGAATACACGGGCACGCACTGGATTACAGTGCGACCTCTCAATAAGAACGCTAAAGCGCCCAAGGGGAAGAGTTTTTCCGAGAATTCGAGTACCCCCACCAGGCGCCCATGTTTATTTAATTTTACTCGTCTTAGCTCTCTTAGGATGGGCGTTCTTATTCAGAGGTTCGGACGCGAAAAACTCGAGCTCAGAGTTCAAGTCAGAGTGGGGGAAATGCTCGAGCGAGAAATAGGGGAAGCGTTCTTATCGAGTGGGCTTTTATTGAGAGGTCGCACTGTAATAATATTTTTCATACTCACAACTCCTGATCCTCCGATGGCTTTGTTATAATATTTTTCTCTTTTATAAAATCGAACCTTTTGATTCTTTTCAATATTCGACAACTTTAGATTCCATATTAGGAATATATTTTATAATATATTTTGGAATATATTTCATATTCCATATTTTATCTCCAGCGTTCATCGTGAATGATCGACTAGTAGTGCAGCTTAAGGTGAAAGAAAAATCGTTTAACAAATCGACAATCCCCCGGCAAGAGATGTGATTCGTGTTGTTAATTTATTAGTTCAGTTCTGTTTAATGTTTAAATATTTTCGATGCAACTCTTATGACTGATTTAATATGTAGCGGGAATAACGATCGCCGATGTAGTTGTATTGCTAGACATGATGAAAATGACGATCAAATATTGTGCGTTTCCAACTGTGGAGGATAAAATCCACATTTCCGATTGCACGATTCCAATCTACTCAATATTTAAATATTTAAGATTCATTTTTCGTATTTGATTTCATCTTTTGCGGTAGCAGTGGGAATCCATGTCTAATCTCCAGAAAAAAAAGGAAAGGACATCCTTTATATTCCGTTGATTCTTTTCAGTATTCTATTATTTTAGACTCCATATTCGAGACTGATTTCATCTCCAGCGTTCATGATGAATGAACGACTAGTAGTGCAACAGAAGGCAAAGGAAAAATTGTTTCAAAAATTGACAATCCCCCTGCAGGAGATGTGATTCGTGTTCTTTATTGAATAGTGAAGTTCTGTTGAATTTTTAAATGTTATTGATCCCGCTCTTGTGACTGATTTCATGTCTAGCGGGAATTATAATCGCCCATGTAGTTCTAGTGCTACACGTGATAAAAATTACAATCACATCTACTACATGTCCCGCTGTACGAGATAAAATCTACATTCCCGATTGCACGATTCCGTTCTACTCAATGTTTGACTATTTACGATGCCCCTGTCGCGTGCTTGATTTTATTTCGAAGGTCTGGATTTTAAAATGTAACTATCAGATTTCTAGTGAAGACCATGGCATTACTTAATTTATGAGCTTGATTATACGTTAATGGTAAAATTAGTGGAAAGCCGTTATGAATTAGGCCAATTCCATGTTCATTGGGATTTTGATTGGGCATGGTGTTCGCCTATCTTCTATCAACTATTTAAAAACTCGTCGGACTGCACTAGATTTTTCAGTAACGGGGAAAAAAATATTAAAGCATCGCACAACAAGGAAAATGGTGCTTACAGTAGGCTAGTTCATTAATGTAGTTGTGCCGCAAAGAGAGTTTTCTATAGAATCGGCTGAAATTTGGAATACAGTTTCATTAACGTGAAATCTAGGTGGACAAATTATTTCAGATTTTTTTCGCGTCTGGAACGCGAAATAATCGCCCTCAAAGTTGGAACTTTTCACACGCGTTCCCCATGTTACGTATATGGAAACCGCATATTGCTAATTTTAGTATGAAAACCGTTCTATACATTATTACAAAAAATTAGCATATGGTAGAAGGATGTGCCAGGATTGATGATAAAAAAAATCGGAATGATCTGCCGTTTAGTTTTTCGGGAATAATTAATCAAAGTTACCCGCTATCTACGGGTATAGGGCATGAACGGTCAGACTCTCTCTTGTTTTATGCGTGCTCCGCTCACCGCGCACCGCCGCACCATCGTTTCCGCTTATTCCCCGTCGCAGGTCGCGGCACAACTACCTTAATATTGATACCTGAAGCCCCGGCGCAGCAACGGACAATTAATATATTGCATCTAATTATTATTATTATTATTATTATTATTACTATTATTATTGTGAAATTTTATTTTTATCATTTAGGACACTCACTAGTAATAATAATTAACGCACTTTCAAACGTTATTATTATTTTTTATTTAATTTTTGTTGAAGGCCGTGAGTTACAAAAAATTTTCGGCTGCCATTAACAACTCCAACTGGTTTCTTCGTATTCTTTTTTTTTTTTTTGTGGTTCCGCCGATACCTTCTCGATGAGATTGCTCTCGGGCAGCGGATCGACGCTCGCCTCCGGTAGCTGGGTGTTCTACGACGGAAACAATTTTGTATACATTCGTCAATGGTGTATCCATGAAATTCGTAAAAGTGTATTTTCACATAGAAAATACAGCACAGGGTTTGATAAGAACACAAATTTTACTGGACTAATCGAATGTACGCGTTTACATGTTCCATTTTAAAACTGCAATCTGTGTACGAATTTTGAGTGCAATAAATTGCGATAAAAATTTAAAAAGAACATAATTCATATTGAAACTTCTAACAACATTTATTTCAAATAATAATGATGTTGAAACTTGCATCGTTGGAATGCAACGAAAATAGTTTTTTTTTAAAATAAAAAAATCATTTCCGGTACTGCTAACGCTTTTCTGGCATATTTAGGCCCCAGGTCACGAAAAAAATAACGAAAAAAAAGGTTTATACGATTTATTCGACTTCCCGACAATACTGGAAATGATTGA
>OY751314.1:14072130-14282130 GCA_963564615.1 Rhorus exstirpatorius | reverse complement strand
ATTGCAAAGTAAAACTTGTACATTCCTTCCACTTAATTTTCGGACTTTTACTAAGCTTCGACTATGAGGGAGCCAAAATAAAAAAAAACACTTGCTCATAGAGGGAGATTTGTGAAATTCCAAAAATAACAATGAAGCAATGGGCAAGTTTCAATTTAAAATTTTTTTCATATTGCTTCGTTGATAAAAATTGACTTGGCATGTAATTGCTAAACAAATAAGCTATGGGATAACCATGTTCAAAATTTAGGTCAAATAGAATTGGTGCAGGGGTCCAGATTGTGCAGAATAGTTCATTTAGAAAAATAATGGTCATACTTGTATAGAAAGTTTGTGTTTGCTTCAGCTGTGGTGTATTTCTTAGAAGCATGATAAGATATCATGAAACTGTGATGTGTAGTGTCAATTAACAATGAAGATTGAATGCAGTAAAATAAACTGTATACGTTAGAAACTTGCACACTGCTTCCTAATTATTTTATCTCTTTCACGATGTTTCCTCTGTGAGGAGGCTAAAATTTACAATCCAACTTGCTCGTAGATGAAAATTCGTGACCGTGATAGAAGAATGCGGATGAATATTTGAATAATAATGAGACATTAGTGCACATTTTTTATTTGCACGGCACTTTTTTCAGTCAGAGTTTTAAAGCGATCGGACGCGTGGCTCGTTTGAGTGAAAAGGAGTACGATGAAGCTCTTCAAAGGTACAGTCTTCCTTAAAGCTATTGGTTTGCGGAATAGTAACAATATAATACATCTGTAAAGCGTCTGAAATGCGAAGTATATATTTTTTAAATTCGATTTCAGCAGTGATCAAAACGATCTCGAAAATTCGGTCATCGAATAATTTAGCAGGGTTGGAAAGGCTGAGAGATGCGGGAATCCTCCAAATTCTAACAAGGACCCTAGTACCTCCGGTACTTTAATGAACTATTCATATGCGGTACGCCATACGTGACTCAAATTTCCTGATGGACGCTTAACGTATGCACCTCAACTCAGAAGTCGTATTGAATAATTGATAAATAACGATGTAAACGAGTTATTAATCATTTTGTCCTAAAAGATTGAACAAATGTACATAAAAACGTTCTTTTCCACAAATGAAGTGAATTCGTTGATTTTTTGAATTGCATGTGAATTTTGTAAAAATTCATTTTTATCAATTTTGTACGGAATTTGAAAGAAAATTCATGAAAAATATCAAATTTTCTACACGCTTTACGAACAAAAGTTTCACATCAGACGTGAGAAGTTTTCGGGTTGTTGAAACAACAGTTTTATGGATAGAACCTTGAAAATGAACCAAAATGGGACTTACGAGAGAGAAAAAATTGTGAAAAAATTCACACTTATTTCAAAAAATGAAGGGATTAATATGAGCTGGCAGCCAAAAAAGTTTTTTCTTGATTTAGTAAACAATTTTTCTGTTTAACAAATGTTTTAATAACTTTTCCGTATCATTGTTATTTGAAATCAACGTTTTTAACAGTTTAAATTATATTTTTTAAAAAATTTTTATCGCAATGTACAACGCTCAAAATTCTAACCGAAACTTTCCTTTCGGTTAGAAAAATGCATGAAGTTTCCTAACGATGGAAAGTTACTGTGCTCGATAAAAAAAAATAGATATTTGGATTGGTGACCACTCAGCCGTACTCTAGATGGCGCATCAAATCACTAAACAATAGGTTATCTTTCCGGAGTGCGGGATTCCCTGTAGATACAGTAGTGCATTAAGAAAGAGTAGCTGCGGACAGCTCTCTGGGGGACTCAAGGAATAGATTGGAACGTGGAAAATCGGGTTCGGGACTGCTATAGGGGAAGAACAGAGCGTTCGTAAAACACACACACACACACAAAAACACACACATATGCGTTAACAAAAAATTAATGCATAATTCAGATTTTTAATTTTTAGTGAATTATAACTTATTTTAGCTTTACATTTTGAAAAATACTGAATAGTTAATAGTGTAGGGTAGATTATTTAGAACGTGCCCTCCCGTTTTTACACATCCAGAATAACTCATAATGGAGATCTGAAACAAAGAAATCAAGCTCATTGTTGAGTGGTATAAGTTGTGTAGCTTTGCTTAAGCAGCGAGCGTTCCATATTACGTCAAGAATTTATTTTGAAGGAATAAAGTACCATAAATACGGTAAAATATAAAATTTAATCGGAAACCTCCTGTTGAACAATTACAACTCGGAAAATGACCTACGCTTGATTGAGGTTACACTCGTTTCGTTAAAAAACATTCATCCTTTGAACTTTGTAGACAGCACAACTGTTTTGTTATCGCCAGCAGTTGTGCATGGACATGTCCGAGGAAGCTCAAATATTGATGCGTTTCTATTTTTCTCGTCCTGAATTTTTTTCTTTATTTTGATTGTATATCGCATTATAAGAAAAGAGAATATTTGATTTTCTTTGGATGCATAAACGTTTTTTTTTCTTACCACCCAAAGTGCTATTCTCCTTGAAGAGTAATCTAACACAAGAAGATTTCAGAAGGCAAAACCGGAACAAAAATATAAATTGAAAAAGAAAAGCCACGTATTTATGCACTTAACATTGGGTCGCATAACGTGCGAACTGGGGTGAAAAACGGTTTTTTTTTCAATTATCTCGCTTATTATTAACTGAAACGGAAAAATTCTGAGCGATAATCGGGTAGCGAATTTGATTTTCTACAACTTTTATTTCTATCGATTTCACCCTAGGATCGATATTTTAGAAGTTTTAATTTAAATACGAGTGGAAAAGTGGTTTACTTCAACTATCTCGATTATTATCAACATGAACGGAAAAATGCTAGAGAACAATCACGCAGGGAATTTTATTCTTTACAACTTTAGTCCTTTAGTCCTTATCCTAATTTCACTCTAGGATCGATATTTCAGGACTTGAAATTTAAGTAGGGGTGGAAAAGTGGTTTTCTTCAATTATCCCGATCATTATCAGCTGCAACGGAAAAATGCTAAGAGACAATCACGTATGGACTTTTATTCTCTAGACCTTTGGTAATTTAAAGACGGAGTATAAAATTTGTTTATCCATTGTCGCTTATTATTTTATTGGAAGTCGCATACACGCAACAAAAAAAAGTTTTCTTCGATCAAAACTGAAAATAATAAAGTAACTATATCAGAAACAGTTCTGTTCTTGATCCATAGTACAAGATATAATATCATCTTTCATTCGAATACCGAACTATTCTCAATGCAATACTTGTTTTCCTTAGGCTCCCACTAATTTTTATATCCCGTCTTGAAATTCAAAGTCCTGAAATATCGATCCTAGGGTAAAATTGGCAAGCACCAAGATTGTAAAGAATAAAATTCCCTACGTGATAACTTTTCAGCATTTTTCCATTTAAGCTAACAATAACCGAGATCATTCGAAAAAAAACCGTTTTTCACGCCTATTCGCACATTATGCGACCCAAGTCGGTGAATATCAACCCCAGGGTAAAAATAATAGAAACCTAACAGGTGGGGAATTCAATTCCCTGCAACTGTGGTTCCTACCATTTTCACTCTTAAGTAAAAAACAAGCGAGTTATTGGAGAAACCAAAAACCTCCCGTTAAGTCAATATGGCGGCGAAAGCAACTGAGGAGATATCCCGAGAATCGAGATTTACACTACAACCCCCCTCCCCCCCAAACCCCTTCGACATAGGAAAAAACCTAAGTCCCGAAATAAATTCGATTTGAAGCCTTTTTTTTTCGTCTAATTTGACTGGACTAGCGTTGGAACATGAAAAAGTCGCTGCCTGATCATTATTTTCAGTAATGAAATGAAGTCTTCGACGAATCGGCTAATCGAACTTGCCGATTTGATTTTTCAAAAAATTTGGGCCCTTGTCCGTGGCCAGAAAATTATCTGGTCATTGAAGATATCGAGACAAAATGCAACTGTGCGACTGGCTAAATCGGATGAATATCTGCTGAAACGAAGTCATAACCTGACGGTACGAAAAGTTTGTTTCTTAATAGTTCGAGACTTTCCTGGACAGGCCCACCCGTAAGAATGTCGCGAAACGAAAAATCGGGTGACTGGCTACATAAGATGCTTTTTTTCAGCTCTCCGCCTGTTTATTATCGTTGGTGCTAAAATGAAATGCTTCTGTCGAAAAAAAAATTAATAAAACAAGAACATTTGGAATAGGCGTCATTATCATTAATCATTTCATTTTTCATCAATTTTTCTCAGCATTGCTAAAAAAAAATTTTTTTATTATCCATGTCATTTCTTTTTATTCTCATCACCTGGGCCGTCGCGACAAACAAAACCAAACTATGTAACAAACAACACGAATCCCAACTCTTGCAGGAAGATTTTCGATTTTTGAAATGATTTTCCCTTCATCTCAAGCTGCACCACTGACCGTTCATTCTCCATGAAAGCCGGAGATGAAATCAGTCTCAAATATGCAATGTCGTGTCGTCGAATATTGAAAAAAAAAAGATTTGTGCGATCGCGAAAACGGATTTCATCTTGAGCAGTCAAAAAAGTCGAAGGTTCTTTCGTCTTTTTTTCTTTCGGTGAACAACGAACGCTCGCGAAATCCGCAGGGACATGAAATCAAACATGACAAGGGCATCGTTAATGTACAAATATTTGGTAGAACCGAATGTTGCAATTGGAAATGTTGATTTCATCTCCCACAGTGCGCAATGCAGGGGATTCGATCATAATTCGCGTCACTTGTAGCGATACAAGTACACGAGCTCTCGAAATTATCGCTGGAGATTAATTCAGTTGCAGTAGCAGGATCGATAATATTTTGCTATTAAGCAAAACCATACTATCCAACAAAAAACACGAATCCCATCTCGTGCAAGGAGATTCTAGATTTTTTAAACAATTTTTCGTTCATCTGAAGCTGCACCACTTACCGTTCATGCTGCATGAAAGGCAGAGATGAAATCAGTCTCGAATATGGAATGTCGTGTCGTTGAATATTGAGAAAAATAGAACTGTCCGATCAGGAAGATGGATTTCATCTCGAGCAGTGAAATAAGTAGAATGTTCTCTCGTCTTTATTCCTTTCGGTGAACAACGAGCGCTCGCGAAATCCGCAGGGAGATGAAATCAAACATGACAAGGGCATCGTAAATGTACAAATATTTGGTAGAACCGAATGTTGCAATTGGAAATGTTGATTTCATCTCCCACAGTGCGCAATGCAGGGGATTCGATCATAATTCGCGTCACTTGTAGCGATACAAGTACACGAGCTCTCGAAATTATCGCTGGAGATTAATTCAGTTGCAGTAGCAGGATCGATAATATTTTGCTAGTAAGCGAAACCATCCTATCCAACAAAAAACACGATGCCCATCTCGTGCAAGGAGATTCTAGATTTTTTAAACGATTTTTCGTTCATGTGTAGCTGCACCGCTTACCGTTCATTCTGCATGAAAGGCAGAGATGAAATCAGTCTCGAATATGGAATGTCGTGTCGTCGAATATTGAGAAAAATAGAACTGTCCGATCAGGAAGATGGATTTCATCTCGAGCAGTGAAATAAGTAGAATGTTCTCTCGTCTTTTTTCCTTTCGGTGAACAACGAGCGCTCGCGAAATCCGCAGGGAGATGAAATCAAACATGACAAGGGCATCGTAAATGTACAAATATTTGGTAGAACCGAATGTTGCAATTGGAAATGTTGATTTCATCTCCCACAGTGCGCAATGCAGGGGATTCGATCAGAATTCGCGTCACTTGTTGCGATACGAGTACACGAGCTCTCGAAATTATCGCTGGAGATTAATTCAGTTGCAGTAGCAGGATCGATAATATTTTGCTATTAAGCAAAACCATACTATCCAACAAAAAACACGAATCCCATCTCGTGCAAGGAGATTCTAGATTTTTTAAACGAGTTTTCGTTCATCTGAAGCTGCACCACTTACCGTTCATTCTGCATGAAAAGCAGAGATGAAATCAGTCTCGAATATGGAATGTCGTGTCGTCGAATATTGAGAAAAATAGAACTGTCCGATCAGGAAGATGGATTTCATCTCGAGCAGTGAAATAAGTAGAATGTTCACTCGTCTTTTTTCCTTTCGGTGAACAACGAGCGCTCGCGAAATCCGCAGGGAGATGAAATCAAACATGACAAGGGCATCGTAAATCTACAAATATTTGGTAGAACGGAATAGTGCAATTAAAAATGTTGATTTCATCTCCCACAGTGCGCAATGCAGGGGATTCGATTCAAATTCCCGTCACTTGTAGCTATACAAGTACACGAGCTCTCGAAATTATCGCTGAAGATTAATTCAGTTGCAGTAGCAGGATCGATAATATTTTGCTATTAAGCAAAACCATACTATCCAACAAAAAACACGAATTCCATCTCGTGCAAGGAGATTCTAGATTTTTTAAACGATTTTTCGTTCATCTGAAGCTGCACCACTTACCGTTCATCCTGCATGAAAGGCAGAAATGAAATCAGTCTCGAATATGGAATGTCGTGTCGTCGAATATTGAGAAAACTGAACTGTCCGATCAGAAAAATGGATTCCATCTCGAGCAGTGAAAGAAATAGAATGTTCTTTCGCCTTTTTTCCTTTCGGTGAACAACGAGCGCTCGCGAAAATCTCAAGAAGATGAAATCAAACATTACAAGGGCATCGTAAATGTACAAATACTTGGTAGAACCCAATCTTGCAATTGGAAATGTTGATTTCATCTCCCACAGTGCGCAATGCAGGGGATTCGATCATAATTCCCGTCACTTGTTGCGATATGAGTACACGAGCTCTCGAAATTATCGCTGGAGATTAATTCAGTTGCAGTTGCAGGATCGATAATATTTTGCTATTCAGCAAAACCATACTATCCAACAAAAAACACGAATCCCATCTCGTGCAAGGAGATTCTAGATTTTTTAAACGATTTTTCGTTCATCTGAAGCTGCACCACTTACCGTTCATTCTGCATGAAAGGCAGAAATGAAATCAGTCTCGAATATGGAATGTCGTGTCGTCGAATATTGAGAAAACTGAACTGTCCGATCAGAAAAATGGATTCCATCTCGAGCAGTGAAAGAAATAGAATGTTCTTTCGCCTTTTTTCCTTTCGGTGAACAACGAGCGCTCGCGAAAATCTCAAGAAGATGAAATCAAACATTACAAGGGCATTGTAAATCTACAAATATTTGGTAGAACCGAATGTTGCAATTGGAAATGTTGATTTTATCTCCCACAGTGCGCAATGCAGGGGATTCGATTCAAATTCCCGTCACTTGTAGCTATACAAGTACACGAGCTCTCTAAATTATCGCTGAAGATTAATTCAGTTGCAGTAGCAGAATCGATAATATTTTGCTATAAAACAAAACAATACTATCCAACAAAAAACACGAATTCCATCTCCTGCAAGGAGATTTTAAATTCTTGAAACTATTTTCCGTTCATCTGCAGCTGCACCACTGACCTTTCATTCGGCATGAAAGGCAGAGATGAAATCAGTCTCAAATATGGAATGTCGTGTCGTCGAATATTGAGAAAAATTGAACTGTCCGATCAGAAAAATGGATTCCATCTCGAGCAGTGAAAGAAATAGAATGTTCTTTCGCCTTTTTTCTTTTCGGTGGACAACGAGCGCTCGCGAAATCCGCAGGGAGATGAAATCAAACATGACAAGGGCATCGTAAATCTACAAATATTTGGTAGAACGGAATAGTGCAATTAAAAATGTTGATTTCATCTCCCACAGTGCGCAATGCAGGGGATTCGATTCAAATTCCCGTCACTTGTAGCTATACAAGTACACGAGCTCTCGAAATTATCGCTGAAGATTAATTCAGTTGCAGTAGCAGGATCGATAATATTTTGCTATTAAGCAAAACCATACTATCCAACAAAAAACACGAATCCCATCTCGTGCAAGGAGATTTAAAATTTTTGAAACTATTTTCCGTTCATCTGCAGCTGCACCACTGACCTTTCATTCGGCATGAAAGGCAGAGATGAAATCAGTCACAAATATGGAATGTCGTGTCGTCGAATATTGAGAAAAATTGAACTGTCCGATCAGAAAAATGGATTTCATCTCGAGCAGTGAAGGAAATAGAATGTTCTTTCGCCTTTTTTCCTTTCGGTGAACAACGAGCGCTCGCGAAAATCTGAAGGAGATGAAATCAAACATTACAAGGGCATCGTGAATGTACAAATACTTGGTAGAACCCAATCTTGCAATTGGAAATGTTGATTTCATCTCCCACAGTGCGCAATGCAGGGGATTCGATCATAATTCGCGTCACTTGTTGCGATATGAGTACACGAGCTCTCGAAATTATCGCTGGAGATTAATTCAGTTGCAGTAGCAGAATCGATAATATTTTGCTATTAAGCAAACCCATACTATCCAACAAAAAACACGAATCCCATCTCGTGCAAGGAGATTCTAGATTTTTTAAACGATTTTTCGTTCATCTGAAGCTGCACCACTTACCGTTCATTCTGCATGAAAGGCAGAGATGAAATCAGTCTTGAATATGGAATGTCGTGTCGTCGAATATTCAGAAAAATTGAACTTTCCGATCGGGATGATGGATTTCATCTCGAGCAGTGAATAAAATAGAATGTTCTTTCGCCTTGTTTCCTTTCGGTGGACAACGAGCGCTCGCGAAATCCGCAGGGAGATGAAATCAAACATGACAAGGGCATCGTAAATCTACAAATATTTGGTAGAACGGGATAGTGCAATTAAAAATGTTGATTTCATCTCCCACAGTGCGCAATGCAGGGGATTCGATTCAAATTCCCGTCACTTGTAGCTATACAAGTACACGAGCTCTCGAAATTATCGCTGAAGATTAATTCAGTTGCAGTTGCAGGATCGATAAAATTTTGCTATTAAGCAAAACCATACTATCCAACAAAAAACACGAATCCCATCTCGTGCAAGGAGATTCTAGATTTTTTAAATGATTTTTCGTTCAGCTGAAGCTGCACCACTTACCGTTCATTCTGCATGAAAGGCAGAGATGAAATCAGTCTCGAATATGGAATGTCGTGTCGTCGAATATTGAGAAAACTGGACTGTCCGATCAGAAAAATGGATTCTATCTCGAGCAGTGAAAGAAATAGAATGTTCTTTCGCCTTTTTTCCTTTCGGTGAACGACGAGCGCTCGCGAAAATCTCAAGAAGATGAAATAAAACATTACAAGGGCATCGTAAATCTACAAATATTTGGTAGAACCGAATGTTGCAATTGGAAATGTTGATTTCATCTCCCACAGTGCGCAATGCAGGGGATTCGATTCAAATTCCCGTCACTTGTAGCTATACAAGTACACGAGCTCTCTAAATTATCGCTGAAGATTAATTCAGTTGCAGTAGCAGAATCGATAATATTTTGCTATAAAACAAAACCATACTATCCAACAAAAAACACGAATTCCATCTCCTGCAAGGAGATTTTAAATTTTTGAAACTATTTTCCGTTCATCTGCAGCTGCACCACTGACCTTTCATTCGGCATGAAAGGCAGAGATGAAATCAGTCTCAAATATGGAATGTCGTGTCGTCGAATATTGAGAAAAATTGAACTGTCCGATCAGGAAGATGGATTTCATCTCGAGCAGTGAAATAAGTAGAATGTTCTCTCGTCTTTTTTCCTTTCGGTGAACAACGAGCGCTCGCGAAATTCGCAGGGAGATGAAATCAAACATGACAAGGGCATCGTAAATGTACAAATATTTGGTAGAACCGAATGTTGCAATTGGAAATGTTGATTTCATCTCCCACAGTGCGCAATGCAGGGGATTCGATCAGAATTCGCGTCACTTGTTGCGATACGAGTACACGAGCTCTCGAAATTATCGCTGGAGATTAATTCAGTTGCAGTAGCAGGATCGATAATATTTTGCTATGAAGCAAAACCATACTATCCAACAAAAAACACGAATCCCATCTCGTGCAAGGAGATTCTAGATTTTTTAAACGATTTTTCGTTCATCTGAAGCTGCACCACTTACCGTTCATTCTGCATGAAAAGCAGAGATGAAATCAGTCTCGAATATGGAATGTCGTGTCGTCGAATATTGAGAAAAATAGAACTGTCCGATCAGGAAGATGGATTTCATCGCGAGCAGTGAAATAAGTAGAATGTTCTCTCGTCTTTTTTCCTTTCGGTGGACAACGAGCGCTCGGGAAATCCGCAGGGAGATGAAATCAAACATGACAAGGGCATCGTAAATGTACAAATATTTGGTAGAACCGAATGTTGCAAGTGGAAATGTTGATTTCATCTCCCACAGTGCGCAATGCAGGGGATTCGATCATAATTCGCGTCACTTGTAGCGATACGTGTACACGAGCTCTCGAAATTATTGCTGGAGATTAATTTAGTTGCAATAGCAGAATCGATAATATTTTGATATAAAACAAAACCATACTATCCAACAAAAAACACGAATCCCATCTCGTGCAAGGAGATTGTAGATTTTTGAAACGATTTTTCGTTCATCTGAAGCTCTTACCGTTCGAAGCACTTACCGTTTATTCTGCATGAAAGGCAGAGATGAAATCAGTCTCAAATATGGAATGTCGTGTCGTCGAATATTGAAAAAAATAGAACTGTCCGATCAGGAAGATGGATTTCATCTCGAGCAGTGAAATAAGTAGAATGTTCTCTCGTCTTCTTTCCTTTCGGTAAACATTGAGCGCTCGCGAAATCCGCAGGGAGATGAAATCGAACATGATAAGGGCATCGTAAATTTACAAATACTTAGTATAATGGAATCGTGCTATTGCAAATTTCGATTTCATCTCCAACAGTGCGCAATGCAGGGGATTCAACAATCGAATATTGTAAAAATTCGAAAGATTCGATGGGAAGGGTGTAATTCATCTCGCGCAGTGAAAGCTGTTGGATGTTCCCTTGTCATTTTTTCGTGCGGACAGCTACGAATGCTCATTGATACAGCTAGGGGATTGAATCAAACACGACACGGGTATCGTAATTTTTAAATTATCGAGTAGAACGGAGTTTTGCACTTGGAAATGCCGATTTCATCTTCCATAGTGAGAAATGTAGGGAAATCGATCGTAATTTGCGTCACTTGTAGCGATGCAACTACATGAGCGCTCGTTATTCCTTCTGGAGAAAACACAAGTAGGAAGAGCAGGATCGATAATATCGAAGCATTTAACAGAACTGAACCTTTCAATAAACAACACGATTCCTATCTCTTGCAGGGGGATTGTAGATTTTCGAAACGATTTTTTCTTAATCTTAAGCTTTACTACTAGTCGATCGTTCACCGTTCACGCTGTAGATGAAATGCGTCTCGATTGTGGAATCGAAAAAAATTTCGTTCCTCGACATTTTCTTCATGCGTAAATTTACACAATATAAAAAACCGTCGACGAATTAAGTGACAACTTTATTTAAAATTTGAAATGGCTTGTCTCCGTGGTTATAGGATTTTTTCAAATTTTTATTTTTCCTTACGACTTGAATGCATAGTAAGATTAAAAATTATTCTATTTGATCGTAGTGTCACCTTTTAGCTTGTGGCAGCTTGCTAGCCGGATGCTCACAAATACGTTTTCTTATTCAGTCTTTCCCTATGAAAGTCTCCACTCAAAGACGATGAGAAATAATTTTTTTACCAAAGTATGGGAAAATAATTTTTCTATTCGACTGTACCATAACCAACTTTTTCCGACTCTGGTTGCTCGAAATCATCCGTCAAAACATACAGCATGCGTATTGCTGTCGTGAAATCATCTGAACATTCTCGTGGATTCATAATTATTCTTAAAAATTGGAGTGGGTCACAATTTTCCCGTACATGGTGAGAATCACAAAGAATAAACTTTCTCGGAATCTATCGACATCTCTGGCAGTACGGAAATTGCTCGAGTGGTCGATTCTCTCATCAACCAATAGCCTTATAATTTGACAGTTTTATTGTCGGTATCATGGTTATTAGCTTAATAGATTCCTGGCGATGCATCTTCATATTAATGAGAATATCAAAATGCCATTTTATTAATTAATAACAATTTTTATTATTATTATACGCAAAGTACGGTTAATTATTTCACACTTTTTTTGATGCACAAATTTATACTAAATTAAAGTTTTGTCAAACAAATTTCCCGTCATTATTTGGTAAAAAGTTTTCAACGTTTGTTTTCATACTCCAAAAAATTTTTCGTTTCATTTGTTTTATCATTGCAGTTTTCATTTTTCCGTCGCGAGCTCTTTCAATCAAATACATTTTTGGAGCAATGAATGTTTATCTGCGTTCTAACAATGATTTCCAATACTTGTGAAATTATCATGAATTTTTGAATATTATTTAAAATAGCGGCTTTTCCGTATCTTTTTGCTGTATTCCTTGACAAACGTGTTTATTTAACACCAACGACAATAATCTAGGGATGGAACATGAAAAAGTCGCAAAAAGTGCAAGCCGGAATTTTTTAATTTTTTTTTTACTCTCAGCTCCATGCCGATCATTATTGTCAGTGCTGAAGCAAAGGCTTCGACGATCTGGCGAATTGACTTTGCTGATTCGTTTTTTTTCAAAACAATTTCAGCCGTTCCTGGCCAGATATCCCCTTGAAAATATCAAGACAAAATGTAACCTTGCGACTGGCTTAAACCGGATGCAAATCTTCTGAACCGGAATCACAACCCGCCTCTACAATGAGTTTTTTTTTCTAATAATTCGAGACTATCCTGGGCAGATTTGCCCTTTAGAATTTCGCGAAAAAATGTTTTCGGCGACTGCCTAGAGAAGATGCAATTTTTTTTTCAGTTCTCCGCCTTTTCATTATTTTTGGTCCTAAAATAAAAAGATTTTGTCGAAAAAAACATTTTTAAAAACCAACATTCGAAAAAGCCACCATCATAAATAATTACTAAATTTTTTTATCAATTTTTACTCATCATTGCGAAAAAATTATTTTCCTGCTGATTCTCGTCATTTGTTTTTATTCTCATAAGCCAGGCCATCGCGACAAGCATGAACATTGCCGCACGCCTAGCGTTTATTTGTTTCGCTCTCGGGCGTCCGTGTAGTGTTCAACGGTGTGGGTTTACGAGTGTTTTGTTTCACGAACCTCGCTACTACCGACGTCGTCCCCTCAGCTGTCTCAACCCTTTCAAATTTCTCTTCGATCGAGCGCTGATTGGTCGACGTTGGTCTACCTTGGTCGACTTCAAATCGCTAATAACTCCACATAATTTGATTTTACAAAATTTTCGAAAAGGACTTTTCTGCTCCGTTTTCGACGCTCTACCTGAATCTCATAATATGATCAGTACGTTAGTATACACCCTGTATATCCCCGTAAAAATAACCGATGCATCTGTAAAAAGAACAATGTTTTATGTAACTCGCGTTGTCAAAATTCTAGTCCGTGTTGCAATAAGTAGTAAATAAATGTATAGTATAAGACTCGATACATTCATTTGCATGTATTATGTTCTTGCAGCTGACAAAGAGAATAATTATCAATTTTAATTACTATGAAACGTATTTATTCGCTGTCCCACACACATATACAATACATGTGATTAGTGCAGGATTTTACAAAGACTCTCGTACAATGCGCACAGTGTACGGCATGAAACGTACATTGCGCAAACTGTACAGAATAACTTGTACAAACCCCGCATAAACCAGGATTGTACAAACATCTCCGTACAATGCGCGCATTGTACAAAAAGTATGTACAAAGCGCGCAATGTACGATTGCGGGGTTTGTACATAACATAAATTAAATATACAAGTGAAATCGACGCGTCATATTATATAGCACAAATATAACGGCGGATTTAAAATATATACATGTGTATTGAATAAAATAACACATATATTGTCACGGCACTTTTTGGTTTGCCGGACGTTATTACCGGGCGAACCCGGGCTAGTTGTTCACAAGGGGGATTTATTCAAAGAAAAAAATTAAGTGAACACCAAAGAAAGAATACGAAAATTTATTAAGGGGATTCAGGCGACACGCTCACGCGATAATTTCGAGCGTAGCGAGGACGCGTGGTACACAAGAATCGGTAAAAAAAATGATCGCAAAAAAAGAAAAAAACTGTACTAATGATTTTTGGACGCCAGTCGATATTGATCGACGAAATTCTTAAAACTACGGACTCAAAAAAATTGAACAAAGAGAAAAAGGGGGGGGGGGAGGGATTCTAGTATCTCAGGGCTTTGGGTTTTCCGGCTCGCGGGCCTCTTAATTATTACCCACGTCGGGTTTTCGTGATAACGGAAAATAATCAAACTCGAACAATAAATAAGGGGATTATAATCGATAAAAGAAAATTGGGACGACGGCTATGAAAAATCGCGGAAGTGTAAAGGGGAGGGTCGTGCTGCGGCACCACACGCTCGCGAATTCATACAAAAAAAAAAGGGTAATTATCGCAAATAATATTTGGAGAAATCGCATTAAAGAAAGGTAATGGAAAGGGCTTACTTAATTCGGTGGCAGGACTTTCACACGCTCCAACTCGTTCTCGATTCTCGCTCGTGATCCTCGATCTCCAATATGGTGGTCACGGCCACGCGTTCGCTCTCTCGCTTTACAATGGTTTCTGATAAAACTCGATACAATGATAAATTTCGGTACTACTCTCTGGGATCGCTCTAGCCGGAGTGACGAGCTCGTCGTCTTCTTCACCGGGAAAGCTTGGGGTGGAAGGGTAGGGGGATTCTAGGACTGATTTGGGGATCAAGGGCTTGCGCAATGTAAAGGCAGGTCATGGACGGATCAATAATCGATATCTAATTGGGTCACAATAATCCCAGTCGCTCGATATACCGACCGGGCCCTCACAGATGTTCGGTTCCTTTCGGTGCTCTGTCCGTGTGAGGGCCTCGGCGCGGCGGTGTGAGTGGGACTCTCGGCGAAGACAGGAATGCTATGCGGCGTTGTCCTTGTTGCTCGTTCTGTTTCGCCGTCCACAGGGTTTCCTTTAATACTTTTTATCGGGGATTTTTAGGTTGACGGGATTATTAAGGGGATCATCGGGTTGATCAGGGACTACGGAGGTGGTGAGAGAAGAGCGACGAGGGACGACGGGGTTTCGATGGTTTTTCGGTCATTATTCTAAGTTACATTTTTCGGGTTTTTTGGCGTGTGGTGACGGACTTCGGTGAGGCTTATGCCTCGCCTGTGACGCAGTGTCACAATATATATTGCCAAAAGGAAAAAATTTATTTACATATATTTTTATCATATATTTTCACACGAACGCATTAATAATTTTTTTTACGGACACATTCTCTTTTAAATATTTCTTAATGTCGTTTCCGATATATGTATTATAACGGTACGCTTTCGTCGATATGACGACTCTTCACGCTACGGGTGGATTCGCGCTTCGTTGGTGAACGGAGCAGGTACAAAGACAAATAAACTTACTTGGTTTGTTCAATTTTTCTTATTCATTTTCAATCTTCTTCTTAAATTTTGTTTTCTATCGTTTACATTGTTTTTTGTATTTGTGAATACTAACAGAGCACTAATTAATGTGTTTTCTTTGTAAATAATTTTCCCTCAAAGGTTATGATTGAGAATTCTTTTTCGGAGTGATGAGCCCAGTTGCGGGATTCCAAGGTCTCCCGAGAAATCCATCACTGGCGCTCGAAAATAAGGATGGGATAAGGAAAATCTTGCTTCTTATCTCTTAATAATTTTTTCACCGAAAATTCGTGCTCTTTTTGAAGTTATATAATTTTAAGTGTGACTCTAATGATTTTAATTTATTGATAGCGTTCTGTCGTCGGGCAGAGTGACTGTCTCGTAGGGACTTCGTGAGTCTCTCCGAACTACAGCAGAATCGGCTGGTTAGAGCTCCGTTCTGTGCTCAGGTCTCGAAGCGAAGTCCCTTTCAGTGGCCGAAATCTCTCCTCTTATACCCGTCCGGGGCCGTGTCCCAAAATCCTCTGCACTTCTCCCCTCTCCACCATTAAAGCCGGATTCTCACGACGCGTTTCTTTGGCGCGCTCGACCTTCTCCCCTATCCATCGTTAAGCCGGATTCTTACGACGCGTTTATTCGGTGCGCTCGAATTGGTCGTCAGAGCGTAGTCAAGGGAAAGAGGGGGGGGGGGGGGGTGCGATATCGTTACAGTATATAATAATAAAAAAAATTTTAAATTATATCATGTACGCACACACGGGGCATATAATAAATATATAGGATACATTAATTAATTCAACACCGTCGTTATCTCTTTGGAGCAGGTGAATATAAATATCCCCTAAATCTAAAAAAAAAAAAAATTTTCGCCTTCATATATCATACATACATTTTCTGCCAACCAATTTTTCGTTATATGAACTGTAGATGGTTTAACTATTGTGACGTGACATTTTGCGCCCCGTCACATGCGTGAACTGTGTGCGGTCAGGAGGTCGGATTTACGACCTTGGGACGGCGCACGTTCGACTCTTACGCCAAGGTAAATTAAGATCGGTTACCTTATGGTCGGGAATTGGTCACCATTTTATTGTTTTGTCATTGTTTTGTTACGGAGTCAAGACATTGGTTTTAATGAAATATAATTGTTCACGTTAGTAAAGAATCTCCGTATAACTTTCAGTAAGATATAGAATTCGTCATTTATAAAAGATTTTAGTTTGCTTTATTCCGTAAAGATTAGGTTTTGGAATTCAATCTAGTATTTAGTCACTCACGTGATGGTTACCTGGAGTTCGGCAATTAATGGCTACCTAGCGTCTATTAAGGCTCTCGGTTATCTGAAATTTGGCTGGTTATCTATTTTTGGTTTTGTCGGGAGGCTGATCACCTCGCCGATTTAGGTTATTTTTGGTAAGTATGGTTGACTCGGAGTTTTGCCGATTAATGCAGGCGGGTCGCATAACATCTGCGCCCGCGGGTACTGGATGCCAGGAAGCGAGCTGGAAAATAGGCCGAAATATTACTGTGTCACCCTCCTCCCACGACTTCCTAGCCTGGCGCTGGACCAGCCTGTTGTTATTGCGGGTATCGCGGACCGGATCATCTCCGGCGCCTCTTTATGTTGGGGTTTATGGGACTGGCGAAGATGGGTGAGGTGACAATGATGTCTTTAGGTTTCTGGGGCCCGCGTGGACAGTGTCGGTGGCCACCGCCATCCACGGGCAGGACCCTGACCCCATCCAAGTCCGTAACCGGATTCCCGGGGAAGATACCCGCGAGGCAACGTAATTACTGCCGGCAGAGCAAAGAGGGTTTTTCAGATTTCAGCCAAATAGTTCGGGTACACCGTTTGAATTACGCGCCCTTATCACGTCCTCGGCCAAATCGCCAAAGCTCTCGGACGCGAGGGACTACGGCGAAGTGGGAGAGGAACGGAACGGCCAATTAGCATAGAGGAACATCGAGGGGCAGCGTTGACGCTAGGAGGGACAACTAGAGCCCCAAGGTCCGAAAAGAGGGGAGAGCATCGACCCGAGAGAGCGATGGCCGAGCATCGAAAATAACTTCTTCCCGACCAGTCCTAAAGTATAGACGTTATTAAGTAAGATAGAGTAAGTGCGTCGTCTCAAGTACTTCGCGCAAAAGGCCTGGAAGACTCGAGATTCGGACTCGTCACCTAACAGCGAGATACTTGGTGAGACCCAGCTCCATATTTATTGTACAGGCGATAAACTCATTCTCTCGTGGTAGCCGTGTGGCTTTTTCTCTTTAATTTGGTTTGGTTTTGGTTTATCGAATGTCGATAGTTGGGTAATTTTGTAGTATACGAGTGGGTGTGTGCCCGCGAATGAGATTATCGCCTCATTATCAAGTCACTCTTTTTGTTCCGTTCGTATTATTCTTTTGGTATTATTCTTTTGTATTATCGCATCAGTCAGGCATTTATCTCGTCTTATATTTTTCGTAATTATTTTGGCTCTCGCGACTTATTCCGGTAATATAATATCGTTCATTTATTCGTGATTATCGTATCACACCTTTTGTTGAGTGTCGTTGCGAATTCGCCTCGTGTGCGATTAGATATCTGGTTCTCTCGTGGCGGTCTTGAGCGTCGAATATCGTACCCGGTTATCTTGGTTATCTTTTGGCTATCGTTGAGATCTAGTATCTCGGTTATCTGGGTTACCTTCGGCTATCTGTGAGATCTCGCATCTCGGTTATCTACGGTTATCTTGGGTTATCTGCGTGATCTGTGAAGATCGGAGAATCTACGGTTATCTGGAGTTGGTACGATATTCGCGCGTCAGATTCAGCTTACGTTGTTTGACCTATGTCCTGAATTCGAGCATTAAGAAGTTCTGTAACCCAGGACGACGTTAACGAACTCATAAATTGCGTCTTAATTTTTCTGTGAATTCCGGTTATATTTCATTGTGTTTTCTCGAGCCTAGTATATTAAGCAAGCCTGTAATTTCTTGTGGAAGATACGCGTGAATTTTGATTTGTCATTGTCATTTTGTTATCGTTAAGTCGCGTTGAAAGAGGCGCGTTATCGTTGCCACTATCGTATTATTGTAAGTAAGGGTATAATAAATCGGCGTGTCCGCCGGATTTGTCTAATTCAGTAAGGTTACCTTTGTAAATCGCCCACAGTTTGAGTATTTCGTATCTTTGGCTCTTGGGAGCTCGTATTCATTTGGTTAAATTTGTAAATCTAAGTTAAGCACGATTTTATTGTACAACGCCGAACCCACTGTACATCCCCGTCGCAATACGTGCGGGTGATCACCGGGATCGATTAAAAATAAATTAGTTTCCCGAAGCACCGCGTTGTTCTCTTTCACCTAAAGATCCCGCCCCTCTACCATAATTGTACCGTTTTTGGTGAGCTTAGCCGGCATTCTGTACTGGCTCAATTTTTATCTATCGAGTTGCCGGCTATTGAGAGCGAAAAATAAATAAGCCATTCGTTGATGGATGGTGGTAACGAGCGAGCTTCGTTCGTTACCTGGCGCCTAACTCTCGAATAGTCGGAGGTTACGTATTTTTGGTTAGATTGGGATATCGTATTCGGGTATCATCCTTTTTGTAAATTGTAAAATTGAGCTCAGTTGTCTGAGTCGAAGAATTGAAAAATTCCTCATACTATATATAGTATGCATATACACACGATATAATATAGCACACATTATTCTCATTATATGGATCTATCGTTTGCTGAGAAAGTGTTTTCACTATATATAAAATCTTTCGTTTTTTTTCTTATTTTTATCTGTTCGTCGACCTTCCCAAGACATCTCATACATATACATAATACAGTTTGTGGTGTGTGGATGTAGGCTAGCGTGTGTGCGTGCGACGGGCTGACACCATGCACGTTTATATTATTCAGCGCGGTTTAGCCACTACTTTTCGACCGATGTGACGTTACGCCTTTCGGTTATTAGCAACCCCACTCCTTCACTATCCCCGTAGAATAGACATATATAATATGACGAACTGCGTGCGTGTGGTGTCTGACTGTATTTAAGCTTCGCGAGTCTCTTTGGCCATTCTATTTGTATCCACTTGTGCATACAATAACTTTGTGTACGCATATATCAATTATATTTTCTCTGCTTGTTGCGCGCGGCTATCGCGCAACAAGTGTTTATTATAAGACGTTATCGTCGATATTATTGTCGGATCGTTATATACATAGAATGTCTCTCTCTTCGATATTGATATATGTGTTTTGTGTTCGTTTCATATTTTGTTACCACACGTGTCGCGTCGCGTATCGCGGCGCGGTATATTATTTTGTGTTTTGCGAAATTATGCGTGTGCCTCGGAGAAAAGATGCTCATTTAGGATTTTGATCTCGAATTTCATATTGAAAACTCCAATTTTCTTAATTTAGATTTGGCAAAATACGCGCGTTACAATTATATATTATGCCCGCGGCTGAAGCGATATATATATATTTCATCATTATGATGAACCCTTCGTCGTCGTCTGAGCAGTAAGTTATATTTATGTGCATATATATATAATACATGTGTATGTACATCATGAACAGTACATATAAATTTCGTATTCCCTTATAATTAAAATGCTATTACAATCGCAATAATATATATTATGAAACTGTTGGGTCTTCGACATTTTTAATACCCCGCACCGCAGAGAATCAGGACAAAAAAGTATTCGATCAGTGCTAACACTATTTATATCTTTTATATGAATCATGTATAGCCTGATCTTACCATCATTATTATATCGTTTTATTAAATATGTAATTTGACTCTTCGAAAGGGTTGTGCGCCATATGCATACCTGCAAAAAATGACTTGGAACTGAGTTACCATTTCATTCTAGCCCCATATTATGAGGGAGCATGAGAGAGAAAAAGCGAGAGAGAGAGAGGGAGAGCGATTACATCTTTCGTGTATGCTTGCAAAAGTTTTCTTTTTCTGGCAACGATGGTGCGGTCCTACGTGCTGTCCTCAGCCCCGAAACCCTTGCAAGCCCACACCTCGTTCTTTGTTCCGTTGTCTAGGAAAACTCTCGTCCAGCAACGCTGCATTTTTAAGTGTTTCCAGACTCGCTTTCCGTAAGCCTCTCGCGCTTGTTATGATACAGGGTGTATACGCACCGTGAAAAACGGGAATACCGGGAAAAACCCGGGAATACCGGGAAAAACCCGGGAATTTTTTCTACCGGAAAATAACCGGGGAAAACACGGGAATTTTTTGGTACTCCGGGATAATTAGATGAATTTTGCACAATTAGCGCAAAATTCATATTTTTTGGGGAACTTTTTTCCCCAATTCTGCTTGGTTGACATTGTATAATGATATAATTTTAAGGCTGGCATTAACATTGTATGCAGCCACTCGTGCCTGTAAGCGTGGAGTGAAGTGGAGGAGCGCTCGTCGCGCTTAGTCCTGCTTCTTTATATAGTGTAATCAACCATGCTCGAGAAACAGGCTAACCGTAAATTATTCCCCTGCAGATGAAAGATATATCAATAGACGCATCGTCTATTGATTCAAACTACTAAGCTACTACTAACCCACTACGCGATCGACTATTTATGAACTTTTGTAATCCACATCATGTATTTGACACGCCAGAGAACACTTGATCAATTGAATGTCGGGAGCTACTCAAGGGATGGTGGTGGTCGCGTCTTTAACCCTTTATTTAGTATAACCTGTGACGGGAATCTCGCGATTCACGTCATCTTCGGCCCGTTTCACCATCCTCGACGCCAGGAGTGCCGTTGAGCGCCAGGTAATCTTTTTAATTGAACGGCGGGAATTATGATACCCGCGAAACTTAACCGGAACTTTATAAAGACGTAAACGTAACACGAAAAAGGGATGCCAGCGTGTTGGATGGCGAGATCGGTGACGGTATACCCGATTCACTCAGTGTGTACGTTGTGGAGAGAGGGCGTGGACGGCTGGCTAACTCTCGAGTGCCTTCGAAAACGTAACCTGAAATAAATGAACTCAACACGGAAAATAACATAGGGGGCCTTGGTTCAAGCTAATTTATTTATGATTCGATAGCTTACATCACATACCAAGATCATAACCCAAATTTCGATAACGTATAAAAAAAACAAAACGAGATCTCGATAACGAATCAAACGGAACGATAGCACGATAACGGGAGCGATAACGAATAAAACAAATTCGAGAACGGCGAGAACGTCGGTAGCAAAAAAAAATAAATTCGGTAACGCTGAAGAGAAATTCGAAAATTCTTAACGATAACGTCGATAACGGGAACGGAGCACGGTAACGGAAACGGTAACGCCAGATCAAAATTCGGCGAGAACAAACAATAGCGGCAAAACAAGAACCAAAAGATAGCTTAGTAACACATGATAACAATGCGTGAACGTCGAAACGGAGGCTCGGTAACATACGATATTAAAACGGGAACGTCGAAACGATAGCTCGGTAACATACGATATCAAAACGGGAACGTCGAAACGATAGCTCGGTAACATACGATATCAAAACGATAGCTCGAGAACAAACGGTAGCGTAACATTACCAAAACGAGAGCCGAAACGGTAGCATGTCGGGAGCTCCCCGAGTGGTGAACCGTTCGGGTCGAGAGTCACACCGCAAGAGTGCGAACATTGGATCGATAGCTTGATCGCAAAGGTAACGCGCAAAGAGGGGACGATTACGCGCACGCGTAGTAATATAACAACCCTACTCTTCTGCTTACCTCACGCACACACATAAGCCCGAACACAGACAGGACACGGTGAAATTCGAACGGTAACTCGAATTCGAACAAAAATATTTCTGAATAATCGATAACGGAAAAATGCCCAGGTGCTATGGCGTGGCGGTACTTTTTACTTTGAGGACAGTCCTCCAAGAGGTATTCTCAAGTATGGGGAAGATCCGGGACTACCGAACTAAACCTAAGATAACAGCGATCGGGCAATCTGCGACGGCTGGGTGATCGCAATCCCAGCCGGCAACGGCCTTCCATAGGTAACTTAAAAATAGTCCTTCTCTTCCTACCCTTTATCTTGAAGCGTCGAGATTTTTACTCGATTTTTATACTTCCCTCGATAACTTGTCCAGAAAGACCGAATATACCAGGTGGCTCGTTATCTCGGCTCCATCTCACGGTAACTCGGTACCTTCCATATTATTGACCCCATAAAACAAAACTCGCAAACTAAAACGTACGATAACGCGAAAACAAAAAAACGATAACGAATCCATGCACGAAATCTTAAAAATTAACCGGATTATACGAATATCTTATACGAAAACTTATCATCTAATTCTTAAGGCTTAACGGTAACGATAACGAAGATGGAGCGAGAACTTTAACCAAAAGAGATACCATACACGGCTGAGCCTTGAAAACACTAATACTAGCGCTCAGTCGTATACCTCCAAAACGGTTCGATAGCACCCATAACCCAAGTCTCAACCTATCATCTTAATACTCAACCTAAACGGTAGCTCTAACTTATCACACAGCCGATAATCACGTGACACTTATGGTTTTTTTTTGTGTGATAGCGAGAACTAGACTACGATAACGCTAACCTTCCTACGATAGTATAAACGCGAAAACGGTAACAACGAGTCTCTATACGGTAGCCATAACCCGAAAATCTTATCACTAACGAGAGCATTAGTCTTTGCACGATAGCACTAACCTGAAAATCTTATCAGTAACGAGAGCATTCACTCTTTTTTTTGTTTTTTTTTAATGTATTTTTTTTTGTTTTTCTTGTTTTCTTTCTCCTGCTTTGTTCATCCTAACCAGTGACTAGGGTCAAATTATTTTTTTTTTTCTGTATGCTTTATTCCTCAAATTAATAGTGGAAGGCTAAGGCAAATCGTCAAATTTTCCTTCATTCCTCAGAAACGATGACTTAAGGTCACCGGGAATCGTCAAATTGGTGGCTTACGCCCGATAACTCGATAATGGTAACTTGAATCGGTAGCGCTTACGATAACTCATCTAACATCATAACGGAAATGATAATGGATCGGAAATGAGAATAACAATAACGGTCCTACGATTTACAGAACGAGAGCTCATGACAACGCGGTAGCGAACTATATGGTTAGCAGGGATTTAACCATTGCTACGAGAACTCGATGGCAATTGGAACTCGGTACGCGACGATCGTATAGTTTTTATAATACGAGGAGCGTTCGATCACGTGGATTATTGACACATCCGAGAACACACTAAACGAGAGAGATAACTATATATTAAACGTTAGCTCGATAGCGATCGAATTTTTAGCCGAACCGGAATTTAGGGAGAAGAATATCCCCCTCGCGTTGGTCGCGCACGATGTATACGCAAAACGTCACTCTCAATACCCGATTCATCCTCTTTGTCACTGAATGTCACTGAGGCCGGTTGAGATGACCGCCTATTCCCGTGAAACGTACGCACCTTTCCTCGAAACGCGAAACCCGGGCACAGCGAATCTTCCGGTTTCGGCGGGGGCCAACGCGTACCCATACTCTCGAGGATCTTACCGTGACGAATCGCGGCTTTTTCGATTCGACACATCGTCATCTGATCTGATAACGTAAAGGCAATACGATATTCAGGCAACAGGTTCCGGTGTGTGTATCGAACTAGCTCTTGTTCACCCCACTGGGGCGAGGTTCGCGAGAACAAGCCTTTCATACACGCGATAAAATCCCTTACATGTTCCCCGTCCACCTGCGTACGATTCGCAATTTCTTCTCGAAGCGCGAGTTGGTAATCGGGGTCCGCGAAGTAACTTTCAAACGCCACCTCAACTTTTTCCCACGTACAAAATTCACAACGATGTCCACGATACGAAACGAGTGCAGCGTCCCGCAAGAAAAACGGAATAACTTTGAGTAGCTCGTCGTCATGGATGGGTAGGAAGTCGCGGCCTTCCTCAATTCGTGTCAGAAAATCCTCGACATCCTCATCTCGACGACCCGAGAACGATAGATCTCACCGCTTCATCGTGTTCAATAGAGTTACGGCAGTTAATGGACGCTCAATTCGAGGATCACCGAACTCGTCGTCCGGTGGTTGCACTTCGTTTCGTCGCGGAAGGACTCGATAACGTGATGTTGCGTGCACTGGGTAGGGTACGTTCGGAACGGAAGCCGTAACGCACGCGTCGTGATAATGTAGATGCATCGAGGCAAAGCTTGACGCGACGGAACGTGCGTCATCGTCGCCGAGTACGTTATTCGCGTAAGCCAGTAGTTGGTTAGGATACCCAACGATATCTTGACTCGTTCCTAGGGTGTTTTGAGGAAGAGCCTTTGGAACCGAAGTCTTCGATCGTCTCGGGTTCGTTGTGCGTTTCTTCGATGGTGCATCCGGATGAGGCACGACGTACGGATCGGTCTGTGCGGATTGCGACACGGTCGGTAACCGCCCACTTGAGGAATCACCCGTGATGCCTTCGTCGTCACCGAACGCTTTTTTCGTGTCGACTTCGTCCATCTTGGGATCCACCGAGCCTTTTGGAATCGCCCCCTTAGGTGGAGGGTGCGGTGAGTCACTCATAGCGAGACGCGGAAAACGAGTTGAACTAACGCGAAGAAGTAACGCGAACTTACGGAGCGTAGATCGGCCTCGACGGTATATTTTATCGCGATAACGAGAGAACGTATTCCGCGAGAACGATTAGGGGATTACGAAAAGCAGACGAAGGTTAAATTGCGATTTAAAGGATCCCGGAAGGACAGGGAATGCAATAACTTCGATAACAAAAATGCGAGAGCTGGACGTCACGTAAAGTAGTGGGTCTGAGTTCCCCAAAAACGAACGGGAAAGGAGGGGTAGCGAGGAAAGGAGACTTAACCCGTAAAAACCACACCTCTATTGAGCATACATACATGCCACACTAGTGCGATTTGGGATTTTGCATTTTCAATGTACTATAATTCTCGTATAAATAATCTAAAATTATTCGATAACCAGTGTACCAGATAACCAATGTTTTTGGGGTAATAGTTTCTCAGGAAACCGAAGGTCATTATTTCAAATGCGATAAATATTATTCATTCAGTGAAAATACGACAAAATCAGAACAAAAATTTTCAAAAATTCACAAAAAATGAATTTTGAGTGGTGCAAATTTGCACTAGTGTGGCGTTTACGAGTTAAGGAGAGCGGAATTATTTTTCGCGGAGAATCGTTAGTGAATGCGGCGATAACGAATTTGCTGTTCCTCGTCGCATCCGGTGAGCGATAATTGAGACACACGCGACGAAAAGTCTCAGTAACGGCCTTTTTCGCGGGGATGCACGCACTGAGTTCACTTTCACGTACACCCTCGATGACGGTTGATCGCGTTTGCTAAGATCTGTCTCGCGAAAGTCAGCTGGCTCCAGCGCGCATTGACACTGAGTATTAATTCGTTCATTCGCGGTCGCGGAAAATGGTGTAACTAATTCCCATAAATTTCCTCCACTGACTATCACTGGTGGTTTTACTAAAGCGATCGGTTAAAGTAACGCTCGAAACGAAATGTAGATCGAGAGAAAAGATTTAGAAAATTTTTCTAATCGCTTTTATTTTCAATTAGCTCGTGGTCTCACTTTGTCTCGATAATTCACGCGTGAAATCTCGATAACGTCTGATCACGTTTTTCCTACGGCTAGTCACTGCCAAAGCTTGCACCGCGCACTTGAGGACGAGTTCGTCCGTTCGCGCGGTCGCGGAAAATTTTCGTAATTGACTGTCCAAGACGTCGCTAATACCTCGGGACTCGCGTCTGTCACTTGTAGTACCCGATGGGGGTTTCCACCTTTCCCGATATTTATTAGGAATATTCTCTCCTCTCCCGATATTTATTAGGAATATTCTCTCCTCTCACACATAGAAGGTCGCAGCTCATCGAGTCACGTACGCCCAAAAATTTCGAGCACTGTGAACCGTTCACGGTCGACGATGTCTTCACGCGCTCGCTTAGTCGAGCGTCTCACTCGAAATCCTTTGTCCCTTATGTACTAAGATAACAGGACGGCGAAAATACCGGGGACGATGGTCAGGCTTCGCGAGGGACGAGAGTCGAGAACAAAGACATATAGAAGCTATTTTTTTTTTATTTTCGGTAGCTGCTCGAACTTTCTCGGTGGTCTCCAATCGTTCCTTTGTCCGAGGATTACCTCCCCCCTTTTTACTTCGAGAATATTCTCGAAATACTTCGAGAATAACCGTTGATAATGTTTTTTTTTTTTTTCTTTCTTTTCCCGATCCATAAGTCGTGGTATACGAAATTATCGTACTTTCCGAATTTTCTAACGACGAGATCGCTGATTCGATAACGCCCAAAACTTTCGACAACACCCAAAATGACGATAACAAAAATGGTTACAGGAAATTTGCGATAACAATGCCTTCCCTAATTTTACTGCTTTTTTTCTAGGCAGGCGAGAACATATGATTTTTTTTCTCTCTTCTTTTTTTCCATGCATTCGAGAAGTTATTTTAATTTTTTTTTTCCTGCGTTCAAGAACACTCTTTTCTTTTCTTTTTTCTGTGTTCGAGAACGATTTTCCAAATTTTCCTCATGCGTTCGAGAACGATGTTCTATATATATATAATTTTTTTTTCTGCGTTCGAGAACATGTTCGATAACAGTCGATAACACCCCAATTCGATAGCTTGAACTCCACGAGAACTTCAGCACCAATCGATAACGAAATTGATAAAATTCGATAACACCATTTGTATACCATGAACCAAAAGTAAAAATTCATTAACAATATTTATTCGTAGCACTGAACCAAGACTATCATCACAAAATCGAAATAATTTTTTTTTCTCACATAAACGCAAAAATTACTCACATGTTTGGCACTCGATCGTGAGAACCCCACGTTGGGCGCCATTTGTGACGGGAATCTCGCGATTCGCGTCACCTTCGGCCCATCTCACCATCCTTGACGCCGGGAGAGCCGTTGAGCGCCAGGTAATCTTTTTAATTGAACGGCGGGAATTACCAAACCCTCGAAACTTAACCGGAACTTTATAAAGATGTAAACGTAACACGAAAAAGGGACGACGGTGTGTTGGATGGCGAGATCGGTGACGGTATACCCGATTCGCTCAGTGTGTAGGTTGTGGAGAGAGGGCGTGGACGGCTGGCTAACTCTCGAGTGCCTTCGAAAACGTAACCTGAAATAAATGAACTCAACACGGAAAATAACGTAGGGGGCCTTGGTTCAGGCTAATTTATTTATGATTCGATAGCTTACATTACATATTAAGATCATAACCCAAATTTCGATAACGAATAAAAAAAAACAAAACGAGATCTCGATAACGAATCAAACGGAACGATAGCACGATAACGGGAGCGATAACGAATAAAACACATTTGAGAACGGCGAGAACGTCGGTAGCAAAAAAAAAATAAATTCGGTAACGCTGAAGAGAAATTCGAAAATTCTTAACGATAACGTCGATAACGGGAACGGAGTACGGTAACGGAAACGGTAACGCTAGATCAAAATTAGGCGAGAACAAACGATAGCGGCGATACGAGAACCAAAAGAGCTCGGTAACACACGATAACAAAGCTTGAACGTCGAAACGGTAGCTCGGTAACATACGATATCAAAACGGGAACGTCGAAACGATAGCTCGGTAACATAAGATATTAAAACGATAGCTTGAGAACAAACGGTAGAGTAACATTACCAAAACAAGAGTAGTAACGGTAGCATGTCGGGAGCTCCCCGAGTGGTGAACCGCTCCGGTCGAGAGTCGCACCGCAAGAGAGCGAACATTGGATCGATAGCTTGATCGAAAAGGTAACGCGAAAAGAGGGGACGATTACGCGCACGCGTAGTAAGATTACAACCCCACTCTTCTGCTTACCTCACGCACACACTTAAAGCCCTAACACAGACACGAAACGGTAAAATTCGAACAAGAACACAAATTCGAACGAAAATATTTCTTAATAATCGATAACGGAAAAATGCCCAGGTGTTACGGCGTGGGGGTACTTTTTTCTTTGAGGAGGGTCCTCCAAGGGGTATTCTCCAAGTATGGGGAAGATCTGGGACTACGTAAACTAAACCGATAAGATAACAGCGATCGGGCAATCCGCGTCGGCTGGGTGATCGCAATCCCAGCCGGCAACGGCCTTCCATACGTAAACGTAACTAAACCTACGATAACAGCGATCGGGCAATCCGTGACGGCTGGGCGATCGCATTCCCAGCCGGCAACGGCCTTCCATAGGTAACTCAAAAATCGTCCTTCTCTTCCCATACCCTTTATCTTGAAGCGTCGAGACTTTCACTCGATCCTTTATACTTCCCTCGATAACTTGTCCAGAAAGACCGAATATACCGGGTGGCTGGTTATCTCGGCTCCGTCTCACGGTAACTCGGTAACTTCCATACTATAGACCCCATCAAACAAAACTCGCAAACTAAAACGTACGATAACGCGAAAAAAAAAAACGATAACGAATCCATACACGAAATCTTAAAAATTAACCGGATTATACGAATATCGTCTAGAAAACGAAGGTCGGAACGACCTGTGACGCTAAAATTAAAAAGTTGCGTCACAAACCATGTCGGTTTTTAAAGAAATTACCAAATTGAATGTGGCGAATCCAATATGGTGGATCCAAAATTCTAAAAATTTCATAACTTGTCTGATTCACTCTAACTATAGTCTTCGCGAAGAGAGATAGAATACAGCCCCTCTATTTTCTGGCTCTTCCAGTTCTGCTGCCATCGCGTTTAGGACGGTAGACGGAGTCCATATCTTTCGATAGTATAAAGATATATCGCCACTGCCACCACCGCCGCTGTGGCCGCTGCCACCGCTGTTTCAGGAATTGAGCTCATACGGGGTGTCCAATTTGACAAGGATGACCAACCTAAACCTAACCCAAAACCCGAACCAGAACCCAAACCCAAACCCCGACCTAAACCCTACCAAACCCAACCCCAAACCCAAACATATGAACATATGCCTACTAGGGCGCGTAGCTCCCGAGTCATACAAACACCTAGTATATATATATGTACATTGAAACGTTTCTGGAATTCATTCTATCGAGATTTATACGTTTGAACGTGGATGTTATCTTGCATGCGAATTCCTTAATTGAGTTCATTTGATTGTTATTATTTTATTTTGTCAATCGACTCGTCTCGTTTTTTCAAGTGGACAAATAGAGAGTTCGACACAGGCCCGAGGACAAAGCGTATCTGTCAGGATAGGAGAATTTGCCGAATTATATTATTCATTAGATTTTAATAGTTTTTTTCGAGGATGCCTCAGATCAGGTAGCAGAGTTATTTCCTATTGGCCAAGGATGATCTGGGGATAACGTAACCCTTAATCATAGGTGCTATAAAAAGTGGGCCACTAAAAGGGAAAGAGAATCTTTAGAAGCAAGGTCTCCTTAAGGGTAAGCAAAATTTCAATCCCGTGGCAACTGGGCAATAGGGAGTAGAAAGGCTGTTGTAATAGGTACGATTAATATGGACTGTAATGTAGGAGAAATGACTCTAAAATATTAGGAAAACAGTCGTCATTCGTAGGTCTGACTCAAATTGCTAAACTGTCCTCGTACGTCTGTCCGTCTTTGTTGTCTCAACTCACTACTTAAGTGAATTGAGACTATATTCAATACTTCGAGGCTCGATACTCCCAATGCTTGCGTTGAAACGTGACGTCTCTATCTGTTTTTCTCTTCCCGGTTGCCTGGGTATGAGTGTGTGTGTGTGTTTTTTTCAAATTTCACGATGCTTCCTCTCGAGAAGCGATTGGAAGCACAAAAATCATTCGTTTGACGATATGATAATGATTTCTTATTATCGGCTGACTGAATCTATTTTTACGTTTAACCAGTGTCCTGGGAGTGAAAGACCACTCGCCGATATTTAAATGACTCCAAACGAGGCTTGGAATATGCCTTAACAAATAAGTAAATGATCGCGGATGATCGGATAATGACTCAGTTTTTTTACTGATATTCTCACGTTCCTAGATGCCTATTGCTGATATTCGGGTATCTAGGCAAATGCACCTTTCACCTTGCGCCTACACTCAGCCACAGTGCTGAGTGCTTCTTCAAGGTTTCCAGCTCCCTACCTAGAGGATGTTGTGACTTATACGATCACCTGATTCATAATCGAACTTCCATGTGCAATGCTGGGGCTTCATACAAATCAGGTTCCCTAGCACCTGTAATCTTTGTTGGAATAAGTAAATGAGTTGTTGTTTGCTTGGCGTTGAAAAAGACAAAGATGTTACGTTAAATTTGAGACGTCCTTAAAAGTACGAGTCAACGACGATCTCGAATAATCTTAAAAAAGACAATTCTAGAATGATCTTGAGATCGCTGATCTGTCGTTGTAGGTGGTGATGGTAAATATCGAATCCTTGGAGGTCGTTGTAGGTAAATGGTAAATATCGAATCCTTAGAGAATCTTGAAGATCTCGTAGCACGAGGTAACACAGAGCATCGTAACGAAAAGTCGTTGAGAATAAGGAGTGTCAATAAATCGCTTAACACGAAGTATGCTCACCGATAACGTTGATCAAAATGATATCGAGGCTTGTTTGTCTCGATCTTCAATACCTTTTCCCGAACAACGGGTGCCGTGATCTCATTGGACAAAGATTCAGTGGTAGGGTGATTCTACCATGCTCCTTGAGCTTTTGCATACGACCCGCGGGCTACGTCACGCGTTTTATTCGAAGGATTATTCTATTTCGGGATTTCGGGGAATTGTGAAATTTGTCAAATATTGAATGAAAAAACAACGGATGACGAAAGAGGCTATTTACTTGTAACGGTCGATTGCCTGGTTTGTCCCGTTACAATATATATATTGTGACGCAACTTTTTAACTTTAGCGTCACAGGTCGTTCCGACCGTCATTTACGAGACGATATTCGTATAATTTTTAAGATTTCGCATATGGATTCGTTATTGTTTTTTTTCGTTTTCGCGTCATCGTACGTTTTAGTTTGCGAGTTTTGTTTTATCGGGTCAATAGTATGAAGGATACTGAGTTACCGTGAGACAGGGCCGAAATAACGAGCCGACCGGTATATTCGGTCTTTCTGGACAAGTTATCGAGGGAAGTAAAACGGATCGAGTAAAAATCTCGACGCTTCAAGATAAAGGGTATGGGAAGAGAAGGACAGTTTTTGAGCCACGTATGGAAGGCCGTTGCCGGCTGGGAATGCGATCACCCAGCCGTCACGGATTGCCCGATCGCAGTTATCGTAGGCTTAGTTATGTTTACGTATGGAAGGCCGTTGCCGGCTGGGAATGCGATCGCCCAGCCGTCACGGATTGCCCGATCGCAGTCATCGTAGGGTTTTGTTCGGTAGTCCCGGATCTTCCCCATACTTGAAGAATACCCCTTGGAGGACAGTCCTCAAAGTAAAAAGTACCCCCACGCGATAACACCTGGGCATTTTTCCGTTATCGTTTATTAAGAAATATTTTTGTTCGAATTCGTGTTACCATTCGAATTTCGCCGTTTCCTGTCTCTGTGTAAGGGCTTTATGTGTGTGCGTGAGGTAAGCAGAAGAGTGGGCTTGTGATTTTATTACGCGTGCGCGTAATCGTCCCCTCTTTTCGCGTTACCTTTTCGATCAAGCTATCGATCCGATATTCGCTCTCTTGCGGCGCGACTCTCGACCCAAGCGGTTCACCGCTCGGGGAGCTCCCGAGATGCCACCGTTTCTGCTCCCGTTTTGGTGAGATTGCGCTATCGTTTGTTCTCGAGCTATCGTTTTGGCGTTCTCGTTTTGCTGCTATCGTTTGTTACCGAGCTATCGTTTCGACGTTCTCGTTTTGATATCGTTTGTTACCAAGCTAACGTTTCGACGTTCTCGTTTTGTTATCGTTTGTTACCGAGCTATCGTTTCGGCGTTCACATTATGTTATCGTTTGTTACCGAGCTATCTTTTGGTTCTCGATTTGTCGCTATCGTTTGTTCTCGCCTAATTTTGATCTGGCGTTACCGTTCCGTTACCGTGCTCCTGACAGTTTGACTCGTATAACTCGGACTAGGGTACTACAGACTGGGATTGTCTGAGGGACGGTAGGGGAAGAGGTACAACGGGCAGGGGACACTGCCCGAGGGGGCTAGCTCTGGAAGGGGAATCTCAGGGTGGGTCTCCCACCGACGGTGTCAGCCTCTTGGTTATTACCTCTGTGAATCAATTAATTTTCATTAATTAATCCACCGAGGTGGGCATTTTCACGATGCGTCGGGGCCCTCTTGTTAGGCGCCACTTTTATAACCCGGAAAAAACGGGGATAGAGTAACGATTCGGAAAAAAATGCGGCTTGAACTGAACCGGGATTTGAACCCGGGACCTCTCGATTGCCGGTGAGTGCTCTCCCAACTGAGCTATCCAGCCGCTGCCACACTCGTCTCCGAATCGTCCTCATACCGTGTTACAATATATATATATATATATATACTAGGGGGGCTTCGCCCCCTGCGCGCTTCGCGCGCCAACCCCCCGTCTTGTGTTTGTGTCAGTGGTTAGAGAAAAACATTCTGGAAAGATGTTTTGAAAAAAAATTGTTTATATTTGTGTTTATTGGGTTTGGGATGTGAGTTTGGGTTGAGTTTGGGTTTGATTGAAATATCGATATACCGATATATCGATTACTGAAACGGTTCAATATATAGATATATTGATTTCTGACACCGTTCAATATATGGATATATCGATTCTTGACACGGTTCGATATATCAAAATATAGATTTTTGACACATTTCGATATATTTATACTCGATTCGATACATCGATATATCAATTCATCAATTCTAGACACAATTCGGTATATCGATATATCAATTTATCGATTCTTGAAACGATTCTGTTTTAGGTTGAGTGAAGATTCGCCGCATTTGAATAAAAATTTTTTTTTTCGTTTTATCGAATTTATGATGAATAATTTCTGGTAAAAGTACTATTTCATTACAAATTCGATAAAAAGAAAAAAAAAAAAATTTAATTCAAATGCGGCGAATCTTCCACTCAACCTGAAATTCTCCTCTTTTTACATACATTTTTTTTCTACCTGAACTAATTATTTCAGGTGTGGCCCGTTGGTAAATCAAAAAAAATTTCATTATATATTCGATGAAAAGAAAAAAAAAAATGTTCAACTCAAATGCGGCAAATCTTCCACTCAACCTAAAATAATCATGTGTTCGGATAAAATTTTTTTTCTACCTAAACTAACTATTTCAGGTGTGCCCCGAAAAATTTTCATTATAAATTCGATGAAAAGGAAAAGAAAAATTTTAACTCAAATGCGGCGAATCTTCCACTCAACCTAAAATTCTCATCTTTTGACATAAATTTTTTTTCCTACCCAAACTAATTATTTCAGGTGTGGCCCGTTGGAAAATCGAAAAATGTTAATCATAAATTCGATGAAAACGAAAAAAAAAAATTTTAACTCAAATGCGGGGCGAATCTTCCACTCAACCTAAAATTCTCATATTTCGACATAAATTTTTTTTCACCCAAACTAATTATTTCAGGTGTGGCCCGTTGGAAAATCAAAAAATTTTCATTAGAAATTCGATGAAAAGGGAAAAAAAAAAAATTTTAACTCAAATGCGGCGAATCTTCCACTCAACCTAAAATTCTCATCTTTTGGCATACATTTTTTTTCTACCTAAACTAACTATTTAAGGTGTGACCCGTTGGAAAATCGAAAATTTTTCAATATAAATTCGATGAAAAGAAAAAAAAAAATTTCAACTCAAATCGGGGCGAATCTTCCACTCAACCTTAAATTCTTATCTTTTAACATAAATTTTTTTTCTACCCAAACTAATTATTTCAGGTGTGGCCCACTGGAAAATCAAAAAATTTTCATTATAAATTCGATAAAAATGAAAAAAAATCTTTTAATTCAATTGCGGCGAATCTTCCACTCAACCTAAAATTCTCATCTTTTGACATACATTTTTTTTCTACCTAAACTAACTATTTTAGGTGTGGCCCGTTGGAAAATCGAATTTTTTTTTTAAACACCCTAGTATATACATAACATGTATATACATGAAAGGAGATGGAAGTTCTATTATATCAGACTTCCAGATGGGTCGAGTTGAAACGGAATTCCCGATATATCCGGTTTTTAAATCGGTCAAGTTGAGACGGAATTCCCCATACATTAGGTATTTAGATAAGTCGAATCGAGACGAAATTACCCATATATCACGGTCGATTTGAGATGGAATTTCCCATATATCAGGCTTTTAGAGAGGTCGAGTTGAGACGGAATTCCCCATATCCGGCTTTTAGAGAGGTAAAGTTGAGACGGAATTCCCTATAGATCAGGTTTTTAGATAAGCCGAGTTGAGACGGAATTCCCCATATATCAGATCAGATTTCAGATAGGTCGATTTAGACGGTATTTCCTATATATAAGGCTTTTAGATAGGCTGATTGCAGATGGAATTCCTCATATATCACGTTTTTAGGTAGGTTGATTTTAGACGGATTGATATATCGATTTATCAAAAAACAAAATTCGGTATAAATCAATATTCGATATATCGATATTTGATAAATCGACATTCGATATATCGACATTCGATATATCAATATTCGATATATCGATTCATATCGATATATCAATACATATCGATATATCGATACATATCGATATATCGATACATATCGATATGTCGATTCATATCGATATATCGATACATATCGATTCGATATATCGATACATATCGATATATCGATTCATATTGATATATCGATTCATATCGATACATCGATTTATATCGATTCATATCGATATATCGATTCATATCGATATATCAAGTTGAGACAGAATCACCAGACAGAATTATCAGGCTTTTAGAAAGGTCGATCTAGACGGAATCCCCTATATATCAGGCTTTTGGAAAGGTCGATTTTAGACGGAATTTCCCATATATCAGGCTTTTAGAAAGGTTGATTTTAGACGGAATGCCCCATATATCAGGCTTTTATAAAGGTTGATTTTAGATGTAATGCCCCATATATCAGGCTTCTAGATGGTCGATTTTAGACGGAATTCCCCATATATCAGGGTTTCAGATAGGTCGATTTTAGACGGAATGCCATATATATGAGGCTTTTAGATAGGTCGATTTTAGACGGAATGCCCCATACATTCTTGACACTGCGGTGGCGGCGGCGGCGGCGGCGATATCTTTATATAATATAGAACGATATAGGGGTTTGTATGGCTCAGGCGCTACGCGCCCTCGCAGGTATATGTTTATATGTTTCGGTTTGGGTTTGGGTTGGGTATAAACTAACCGTTGGGTAAAAATAAATAGCGTCTTAGGTTCATTTTTTGCGTATCGTGTAACGGTCTTCCCGCGCATCTTGAAGTGCGCGGTGCGCGGGTGGTCAACTATTTTTGCATATATGGACGATCGATCGAATATATTTATTGAGTGTGCCGATAACCACAACGTGTGTACGAAACAAAAAATTGTCATTTTCTGATTTTTTTCCGACTCCGGTACACCACCGACAAGGTACAAGCCTCCTACTCTACTCTCTCATAATAATCGTCACAGTAACGTTCTTGTATCGACTTATCAAATGTAAGCATATTGAACATTTAAAAATAAATAATGCAGTTTATTATTTCCCGAAATTTTGTTATTGTGCTGTGGCATCGTTCAATAAAATTCCTGTTGCGTGTGCGGGAACAATGAAAAAAAAGCGCGATTATTATATTTTCATTGTTCCGGTAGACGGTTGCGTACAAAATCTCGAAAGCGCACGGGTCGATACAACCATTGTATGTGTGCCGTGTTAGAATATATGTGCCGATGATAAAATAATACAATAGTTGTAAGTAATATGCATTAAAAAGCATCCATTTTGCATTTATTTGCGATAAAATGATGTAACATTTTGCCCAAAGACACACCGGAGAAATACGTCTAATGGATGAAAGAAGCGGAAGGAAATACTGGTCGAGGGTGCCGAATAAAGTGACGCAAAAACGGAAACGCCACTCTGCTGAATCGACCGAGCCCGAACAACAAAGTCAAGAGACTCCGTGCTAACGCGGTGGATAAATGCCAGGCAAGAAAAAAAAAGTGAGTCGCATATGCTCGTGTTAAAAAATTTAATATCCAAGATGCCGTGAAACGACACCCGAATTAGTTCTATCATTTTTCTATTGTATTCCTCTGCTACGAAGAAACAATTCCACGTGGTCCGATCGACGAGGAAACGAAATGCCGGACTGAACGTTCTGGATACCTTCGACACAAATGAAACGGTATGTTCGATGCGATATGACGAAGCGACGATGCAAGTAATGTGCTGTGATACAATTTTCATGAATAGCCCGATTGTTGAGCGAACAAATTTTTTAAAAGCTGACTGATTGCGAACTTTTATTCGCAGTCTCACTGGACAATATATTTATTCTCTACTGTAGTCATTTTCAATCGATCGGTATTATTATACGACAAGAGCCCCTACGTTCAATAAAATTTGAGGTTCAAGTTTTGAAATATGGAAATTGAAAATTCCCATAGCACCATGACTAATGATTTTGTATGTATTTTCCGCCTACACCCGTAACAGTTTTGTTAAGAGTCGTAACATTTTCCGTTAGGTGCCGATACAACTAGCTGTGATATCTTCCGCTATAGATACGGAGGTACCGAATGATGTGCAAACAGAAGATTCGAAAAAACAATCCGACGACTCTGATTCTGAAGAGAAGGAGGGCGATGTTGTTATGCCTGTGTCGATCCCGAAAATTGCAACTTCAACCGATTCAGCGACGATAAAGTCCGACAGCAATGAAAGCAGTAACATTGTGATGACAAGTGTGCAGGAAACTAGAATGAGCGACGATAAACGACCACTTGACAATGATGTGAGTACGCGAATTTCAAGTAAACTGATATGGCTGATACCGTTGACATATGAAAGAACTCGTCCGATTATTTTTTTTCGTACTATAGGTATTGTTTGTCGACATGAGCAATGTACTCGAAGAGAGCGTCATGTCGGAAAGTATGAGCACAACGAAAGATTCTCTAGAGTGTTCGCAATCATCGTTCAGCAACGATGTAGATAATTTTTTTTGAAGAATCGTATAATAATATCGCGAAGTATATCGCACATAAAATATTATTCAATTATTCATTGTCGACAGAATCCTTTTTCGGAGTTATAGCCATTTGATTTATCGATTACAAAAAAGATGTCTCCGGGTGTGGCCGAAGAGCGAAGAACCAACGAACACGTAACGTTATCGTCGGTGTCGCCCAGTGACGGTCGAACTGTGCCATCGTCAAGTATCAGAGAAGGAAAGCAGAATTCTGAAGGCGCAGCGGTAAACAATGGATTTTTTCTTATTGTATTTTGTCATGAACCGTACCTTTGTCATGAAGCCGAAGACGTACAATGAAAGTCCAAGAAAATGTTTTTTTTTTTTTTTTTTTTTTCCAAAGCATTGAAATGAAGTGAAATACGCAATTGTTTTGCTCGTAAAAAAAGTTGGTGGAATTAACTGACCTGGAACCATTATTTTATGACTGAAAGGGTTTGATACCAGTTAATTCGTTCGATGTAAAAGGGAAAGTAAAACAAATAGTGTTTCTCAGATCATTTGTATGATGGGGGAAAAAAAATAGAATATGAATGTTCTGAAATGTTGGTTGTATTTTTTGGGTTGAGGTTATTGGGTAAAAAAAAATTTATGAACAAAAAATGACGAGGGTCGTGGCCTACGTAAATTTCCTTAAAATGCCTCAAATATTTATTTATTTATTTATTAAAAATTAATCGATCGCGACACCAATCACGACCATAATCGATTGTCTTATCAATATAAATAGTAAGGCAAAATAAACAAAGAATGCTTAATCCAAGAGAAATACATTCGATACCGGGATACAAAAAAAAATCATTCCATATTGTATAAGAATATCGCAAAGTGTATCGCACATTAAATATTATTCAATTATTAATTTTTTACAGGATTGTTGCTCCCAGTTACTGCTATTCGACTTATCGATCGGAAAAAGGCCAAAGACCTACAGACCAACCAATGTGTACCCATATCGTCGGTATCATCGGTGCGGCCCATTGCCGATGGGAATATGCCATTATCAAGGATAGGAGAAGAAAAGGTGGATGCTGGAAGCACAGAGGTAAAAAATGTTATTTTATCAATTTTTTTTTCCTCACGAACAGAAGCCTAAGACGGAAAATAAAAATTTGAGAACATTTTTTTTCCAAAGCATTGAAATGAAATGAAATACCCAATTCTTTTGTTTAAAAAAAAGTTCGTGCAATTATGTGATATCTAACGATTATTCTAAGAATGGAAGGAGAGTGAAACTACTTTTTTCTTGTTGAAGGTATATAAATAATAAATATACATAAAAGAAATGGAAGCTCTACATAATTTTTGGGTTTTGCTTTTTTTCTCAAGGACTCTTTTAAAGAAATAATAATACGTCATAACTGTTTTCGAAAGCAATTTCTTAAAAATGAACACGTCATACAGTTTTAAAACGAAGCACTCAAGAATGGGTTGTTGATACTTTTTTGAATCCGCTGACAAGTCTTACAAAAAATTATAACGTATAAATATTTATTTATGAGCGATATCGAGGAAGAAGGCAAGAATGAAAATAAAAAAAGAAAAGATTGCAGCTAGCCTTAAAATTATAAATGCTTATTATTTGCAATCCTTTTAAAAAAGTCGAAGGAGAAGCGGTTCAACTCCGGATCTTATCTTAAAAAAATTATTTGATATCAATGAATTCGCCCGATGTAAAATTCGATACCGCGATGCAGCAAAAGAAATAATTCCATGTTGTATAAGAATATCGCGAAGTGTATCGCATATGAAATATTATTTAATTATTCATTATTTACAGGATGTTTTCCCAGAGTTGATGACATTCGATTTGTTGAATGGAAAAAAATGTCTCCAGACATGGCCGAAGAGCGACAGATCAACGAACGTGTGCCGATATCGTCGGTATCGTCGGTGCAACCCAGTGCCGGTTGGACGGTGCCATTATCAAGTATAAGAGAAAAAAAGATGGATGCTGATCGCGCCTCGGTAAGAAATGTAATTATTTCGATTATTGTTACTCATGAACAGGAGGCTAAGACGGACAATGAAAGTTTAAGAAAATTTTTTTTCGCAAGGATTGAAGTGGAATGGAATAATCAATTCTTTTGTAAAAAAAAAAATTGTGCAATTAAGTGATCTGGAATAATTATTGTAAGACCGGAAGGGGAGTGAAACTCCTGTGTTTCACTTTTTTTTTTAAAGGAATAGAAATAAGAAATATAAATAAAGGAAACGCAAGCTGTACATTATTTTTCGTTTGTGCTTTTTTTCTCAAGAACTCTCTAAAATAAATAATGGTAAGGCATAGCTGTTTTTGAAAGCTATATATCGCAAATGAGCACATCGTCTGTATACGATTTTAAAACGAAACACATGAGTGTTTCGTTTTAAAATTAAAACCCATTTATGAAAATGGGTTGTTAATACCTTTTTAAAGTTGCTGAAAAATCTTATAAACAATTATGACATATTAATATTTATTTATGACTGATATCGAGAAAGAAGGCAAGTACGAAAAAAAATGGCTGGTTGCCTTGAAATTATGAACGCTTTGCTACACACGGGTTTATTTATCCCGTGGTAACCGTGGTAACTCACCTTGTATATAGTTGTAGTTGGTAATGATCAGATAAGCTGTGATGCAATGAAGGAGTAGAGGTGGTTTCACACGAATGTATTTATTCAAGAGCACAGATTGATCAGTCGCTTTTACAATAATAGCTTGAGTTGGTACAAAGGTTAATTGTTATACTCTATGATCCACTGACGCGCAATGCCACTAAGGTAATTGGCACGAACAATTATATCACAGAGGAAGTGAAGCGCCGCTAAGGTGATCCTTCACTTAATGAGTTCTTATACACTTGTCTGAAACAAGGGTTTGAAAAGATCACGTCAATCACGTCCGCGAGAACCTAAGTACGCGAACGGACTTGCCGCTAAGGAACGGGATCTCTCGACCGATTGCTGAGAGCATCGTATTAAGACTAATTTGATAATATGTAGAAAGAACCCTCGTTAGCTTTGGGCGTCCGGCTGCAAGGGTCTCGTGGGGGTTGATTGAAAAATCATCGAAGGATGTAGGTCTCGATGATTTACGAAATCTGGTAATGCAAGGGACCTAATAATCCAGGTCATATGTAATGCAAGGGATCGAATAATCTAGGTCATTTGGTAAGGTAGCAAGAGTCAAAAGACGTAAAGGGGAATCTGCTGACGCGCGGTTTGCTCGAGTTTCCAGAGAGTGACTGTCGCAAGAGTCAGCGTACTCACTGGAATCTGATGACTCTGTTGTGTTGCAATGAGCGCGGGTGGCAATACCTCGGTTCGTCACAGCTTATTATTTGCATTCCTTTGAAAAAATGGAATTATAAATGTTATAAAATTGTGGTTGTATTTTTTGGGTTGAGGTTCTTGAGAAAACAGTTATTGTAAATGAAAAATGATGAGGGTCGTGGCCTAGGTGAATAGGTTTGAAATCCCGAATTTGTTTCTTTCTTCGCTTATTTAAAATTCATCGATCGCAGCAATCGCGACCATTACCGACTGTCATATTGATGATAAAACTAACGAAACATGAACGCATAAGACTCACGGTTCCATCCGGTCCCGCTTCTGGATATTTCATAAGCATGGGTGCATCTTCTGGTATCGTTTCGGAGCCTTCCCCTTGCCCCGGATACAGTTCTCTTATCGCGTTGATAATTGCGCGTGCTGATTTCTCAATCGTAGCAAGGGGCAAGTGCATAGTAACGGCGGATAGTTTTTCGTTCTTTCTTTCTCGATGAACTGTCTCGGGTTCGGATTTTTCGGCACCACCTTGTTGTACACGTCGTGCTACGACGCGACGTCCTTCTTCGTGTTCAGTCAGCTACTTTTCTAACCGTGCGATCTTTATTTTGGCAGCCCTCAACGCATCGTTCTCCTCATGTTCCCGTTTGTGCTGAAGTACGAGATATATAATTGGGTGTTGGCATGAAATTTTTGTATTTTATAATTTGGTAGTTTGGGAAAAATCATTTAGTACGCATTTTTTTTTTTTTTTTAAATGAAAATTTCTGCTAATATAACGAATTGAAAACTACAACAATATGACGTGACACATGTTACGCTATATCTATTGTCACGGCACTCTGCGAGCTGCCGGACGTTATTCCCGGGCGAACCCGGGGTACTAGAAAAAAAAGAAACAAAAAAGAAAGGGGAGTCTATCTACAAAAAAATAATAAGTAGGCAACGAAAAGTATACCGAAATTTATTGTGGGAACTCAGGTGACTCGCCCACGCGACAATTTCGAGCGTGGCGAGGACGCGTGTTTAACAAGGATCGAAACAAAAAAAAATGAACGCAAAAAGAAAAAAATGGTACTAGTGATTTTTGGGCGCCAGTCGATATTGATCGACGAATTTTATGGCTCGACTGATTCGAACGCAAAAAGAAAGAAAAAAACGGGGGGGGGTTACAATATCTCAGGGTCAATGGTGTTCCCGGCGCGCGGGCCTCTTAATAATTACCCACGACGGGTTTTCGATAATAGTGAAAATTAATCAAACTCGCACTCGAACAGGGGAAATTACAATCAATGAAAAGAAAAGAAAATGGGGACGACGGGCTTGAAAAATCGCGGAAGTGTACTGGGGAGGGTCGCGCTGCGTCACCACACGCTCACGGGTTGATACAAAAAAAAAGGGTATTTTTGTCGCCAAAAATGTTCGAAAGGGCAGTAGAAAAAAAGGTAATGGAAAGGGCTTACTTTATCGCTGGAAGGATTTCCACACGCTTCAATTATCGCTCGCGATGCCACTCGTGGTCCTCGATGCCGACAATGGCGGTTACGACCACGTGTCCGGTCTTTCTCGCTCTACAATTCTCTCACGCAATGGCTCGATACAATGGTAATTCGCTGTGGCTCTGTACTCTTTGCTCTACGCTCGCTCTCGCCGAAGTGACGAGCTCGTTCTCTTCTTCACCAGGACAGCTCGTGGGAAAAGGATTCGGGAAAATTCGGGTAAGATCGTGGTCAAAGGGCCGGCGCAATATTAATATGGGTCATCGGGGGATCGATAATCGATGGCTTATTGGGCCACCGAAGTCGCCGTCGCTGGCGCACGCGCCTTCGATGATGGATTGCCCGGCAGGTGCTGCCGATGATGGCACGCGACGATCGACTCGGCGACAAAGATCGTAGGGGGAAGGGGTGAGGGCTCCCTGTGGACACTGGCTCTCTCGATGGCGTAAGACGTGACGTTGCTCGCTTTGTGCTGATTTTTCCAATAATCCCACTCGCTCGATATACCGACCGGGCCCTCGCAGATGTTCGGCTTTTCTCGGTGTTCTATCCGTGTGAGGGCCTCGGCGCGGCGGTGTGAGTGGGATTCTCGGCGAAGACTGTGATCATATGCGGCGTTGTCCTTGTAGCTGATTCTTTTTCGCCGTCCACAGGGTTTCTTTTAATACTCTTTCTTGGGGATTTGTAGGACAACGGGATCATTGGGGACATTATCGGGTTGAGATGGGGCTACGGGGATGGTGAAAGAAGAGCGACGAGGGACGACGGAGTTTCGCTAATTGTTCGAGGCTTGTTAATTCTTATTCTATTTTACATTTTGCGGGTATTGGCGGCGTGTGGTGACGGACTTCGGCGAGGCTCATGCCTCGCCTGTGACGCAGTGTCACACTATATATATCGAAATCCGTGAAATTAAATTGCCTATAACATGTGCATCTATCAGTTTTAACAGAAAATATTTCTTATTATAAAAAAAAATATCCTCATTATTTTTACTTACTCTAATATTATGCGCCCGAATGATTAAAAAAAAATTTCATGCAAACTCCCAATTGTAGGAATTGCGAGTGAGCGAACGGAATAATTTTATACCTTCTCGGGCGTATCATCGGTTGAATCGCTATCCGGATTGTCTTGAGATCGATCAGTAGAGCCTGTTGCCATGCATAGGGGTGCGGATTTTTGCGATGGAGCAGATGCAATTTTTTGAATTTTACCAGCCTTTCTCGGTACCAGAGCAGCTGAGTGCGAGTGGCGTATATGAAGTTCGATTGAGACGATGTGAGGACCATTTTACGATTTAGAATCGTTACATCAACCACTTTCGGATTCTTTGGCGTGTCCTACATAACAGAAAAAAGATTCATGAAGATTTATCTGAAGATAACTGCTAAGATAAATAAAGTTGTGTCCTGATTCGTAGCACTCACAAGAAGAGTATCAGCCTCCGAGTCATGGATTGTGCTCAAACTTCCAGGTGTGTTTCATTAGCCCTAAAAATGAAACCTCTAATGCGAAGTTCTAATAGGCCTTTTGTCGCTCGCTTCATTACATAAAATACCATTTTAACCAATTCATCAGTCCTTTGCTACTGCTCTGTACTAATCCGGCCAACTTGGATATGATAATGAAATTTTGTCAGCCGATCATAAAAATAAATTTACCACGTGTCAAATTATCGTATTCAATGTTGGTCGCTGCAGCTAAACTGATTCACGCTACGCCCAAGCGGAGAAAAGTGAAGCAAAACAAACCGAACCGAATATTTATATTGTAAATCGTCTTATGGGAATACGCATAGTATTTACAAACATGAATACTGTCCGTATTATCAAAACACAAATTGTAATATAAATCTTTGCTTCGATTTGCTTCACTTTTATTTGCTTGTGCATAGTGCGTATCGGTCTAGCATCACACTCTGGACCGATACACATTGCGCACAAGCGAAAAGAGTGAAGCGAAACAAACCGAAGCAAAGACTTATATTACAATTTGTCTTATAGGAATATGCATAGTATTTGCGAGCATGAATACTATGCGCATGCCCATAAGATAAATTGTTATATGAATCTTTGCTCTGGTTTGCTTCGCGTCACTTTTATTTGCCTGTGCATAGTGAATATCGGTCTAGCAGCACACACTGGACTGATACACATTGCGCAGAAGCGAAAAGAGTGAAGCGAAGCAAATCGAAGCAAATATTTAGATTACAATTTGTCTCATGGGAATACGCATGGTATTCATGCTCGCAAATACTATGCATATTTTCATAAGACAAATTGTAATATGAGTTTTTCCTTCGGTTTGTTTCGCTTCACTCTTTTTGCTTGTGCGCAATGTGTATCGGTCCAGGGTGTGTTGCTAGACCGATACACACTATGCACCGGCAAATGAAAGTGAAGCAATGCAAATCGAAGCATAGATACATATTACAATTTGTCTTATGGGAATACGCATGGCACTCATGCTCGCAAATACTATACGTATTCCCATAAGACAAATTGTAATATAAATCTTTGCTTCGGTGTGTTTCGCTTCACTTTTTTTGCTTGTTCGAAATGTGTATCGGTCCAGTGTGTGCTGCTAGACCGATATACACTATGCACAGGCAAATAAATGTGAAGCAAATCGAAGCAAAGATTTATATTACAATTTGTCTCGTGGGAATACGCATGGTATTCATGCTCGCAAATGCTATGCATATTCCCATAAGACAAATTGTAATATAAATCATTGCTGCAGTTTGTTTCGCTTCACTTTTTTGCTTGTGCGTAATGTGTATCGGTCCAGTGAGTGCTGCTAGACCGATATACACTGTGCACAGGCCAATAAAAGTGAAGCGAAGCAAAGATTTAGATTACAATTTGTCTTATGGGAATACGCATGGTATTCATGCTCGCAAATATTATGCATATTTCCATGAGACAAATTGTAATATAAATCTTTGCTTCGGTTTGTTTAGCTTCACTCTTTTCGCTTGTGCGTAATGTGTATCGGTCTAGTGTGTGTCGCTAGACCGATACACACTATGCACAGGCAAATAAAAGTGAAGCAATGCAAATCGAAGCATAGATACATATTACAATTTGTCTTATGGGAATATAAATCTTTGCTTCGGTTTGTTTTGCTTTACTTTTTTCGCTTGTGCATAATGTGTATCGGTCTTGCTGCAGCGACCAACATTGAATACGGTATTCAATGTTCATTCATTTTTATTCATCATTATTTCATTCATAATTCATTTTTATGATCAGCTGACAAAGTTTCAATAACATATCCAAGTTGGCTGAATTAGTACCGAACAGTATCAAAGGCCTGATAAATTGCTAAAAAATGGTATTTTATGTAATGAAGCGAGCGACAAAAGGCCTATTAAATATAAGTATGGATAAGAGGCTTGATTTTTAGGGCTAATGAAACCTACTTGCAAGTTTGAGCAGAATCGATGACCCGGGGACCTGATACTCTCTTTGTCAGTGCTCCTGCAAAGTTTTATTGCTCACATCAATTAACAGAAATGGCGACGGCACAGCAGCCACGACCGGTTGCGCCGGCTCAGTTGATGTTTCTCCACGATCGTCACCTGGTCTCAAGGCTTCGCTGTTGCTGTCGTTCTTGGCAGCTGATGTCGAAGGTGAATCCGGTATGCAGTGCTTTTCGAGCGACTCAGTCATAATTTTTCCCTCGTAATTGGCTCATCCCGCAGATAAGGGAGTCGAATTAGTACCTGATGATGTACTTGAGCGACTTTGCTCCCTCGTATGATGATATACTTGAGCCTGATTATGAATGATGATGGGTGACGATGTACTTGGGTCTGATGATGTACTTGAGCGGCTTTGCTCTCTCGTATGCTGATGTGCTTGAGCCTGATGATGGATGATGATCTGTGACGATGTACTTGAGTCTGATGATGTACTACAGCGACTTTGCTCCCTCGTATTGTCTGAATAATTCTGCTTATGGAGGGAAATAATTAGTATCGTCAATGTAGAATTTACAGAGCACATTTGTTTAACCGATCGACTACGAGTCTTTCGTTATGCTTCAAAGCTAAATGATTCGTATTTTGCGCACGCGTATAAACGGTACTTACTAGAAGAGCATTACTTCCTTCCTCGAACATTCTTAGATGCTCTTCTACATTTTTTCGTTTTTTGCCACGATTCGGAGAGTTACGAGCTGCCACCGTCACTGCACCATCTCAAACGCGTGATGCGAAGCTTGCCTTTGACGTAGTAATTTCCTTATCCAGTGTTAGTGCTTGTAGTTGATGGCTCCTGTGAGTCTCCTGTTGTTTGGTCGAGCCACTCGACGTCAGCAAATCCACTGTCTCCCTCGACGCCTGGAGGGATCGAATAAAAAAAAATTTTGGAAGTAATGGTGCTGAGAACGTTTGCTACAATGATTGAGTGTCGGCAGAATTCGTTACGGCGGAGACAAACAACTGCACGTCACACGCAGTGACTGATGAGCAAACTGACTTTCGCTGTGGGTAACGATGCCACCCGACGTATGTCGCATTCTTCAACTCTTTGCGGAGATAAAAGAGTGCAGAAATTCAATCGGATATCCTGAAGAGATTGCGCGCCTCTTATTCCCGGTGCGGTACTTCCGTTACACGTTCTGTCTTTTTCTTCGAACGTTTTCGAGCTTCTTGTCGTTCGGTCGATTTTTCCTTCGTCGGTGACTTTAATGTCGTCGTCTGCTCCTTGTGAAATATCATAGAATAACGTTAGGGGGAAGAATGGTACCAGGATCATTGGAAAAATTATATTTAATGCTTGCATTATTGGTTACGCTCACAGCTACTCGATTACTGGATTGCAAATACTGATAAGCGGTCACTCACCTGATCAATCGGCTCCGACGTGAAAGCTGCTAGCGCTTGAATACTTTTATTATTCGGCGCATCTGGTTCTCTACGGTAACCATCGTAATACTCCGGTACTTTCATGAAGCTTGGATTCTTGGACGAGGCTGCATTTATCTGCTTCTGAAAGCCAACCATCACAAATGGATCAGGACAATAGTATTGAGAATGTCAGCAAATTTGATAGAGTAACATCATCATCCATAACATTCGACGATAAAACGACTAATGTGTTGCACACGATTTGTGATCGAGCTTACTTGGTCAAACAGTACAACTATTGGGCGAATCACTTCAGCCTGACTACTGCCATCACTCGAAATCTTATCATTTTCTTGATCGTCTTCTGGGTAGTATTCCGATTTACTCCAGTCTTCATTCTCAGATAAGTATTCTCTTACACTTGATACCTGAGTACAACAATCACAAGCGTTAATGAATGATTTGCCTCATTCGACGGAACGGTATATGATAATGTCCGATTAAATGTAGCTCACTTTAGAACTCGATGATCGCATCGAACACACTTCGTCGTGAGCTTTGTCAATTTCTCGAGGGGTTCTGGAGGATCTCGTGTTGTTCGGCTGGTTGATTGTCGGTCTTACCTCCTGCAGGGTAGACAAATGTAACGTTTTTATTTAGACGTTCGTTTTGCTATCGCGAGGTGAATTCACTGATTCAAGTACAGTATGACATACACCTAACAGAGACCCATAAACGGTTACTACTTACACCAGTACTGGTACGCAATGTTGCAGGGGTTGTCGTCGTTGTAGCAAAATTACGAATCAACCCTTTCGTCCGATCTTGCAAGTCCTCGTACCGTTCGCATTTGTTTCGATCCGTGATATTCTGCTTATTTGCAGACTTCATCTTCGTCTATGGCGCAAGCAGAAGAAGAATCTTTACAAGCACGTTCCGATTTGATCCCCGAGGATTCAGTGTTGCTGTCGTGTTACACGATCGGTACACAGATAATTCACATGCGACAAATATTACTGAATGATCAGACTAGCCTTGGTATTCGAAGATGGCATCACAGAATGTACGCTCATCAATGCTGGATGGGCCAGTTCCTTATTTGACGCGTTGCTCCTACGCGTAGCTCGAGGGTGAACGTTCTAATTATTTTGCTATGCATAAATAAAAATATTCTGCCACAATTTGCAAACAATTTTCAGCTGTTGTTACATACAATACTTACCACCTTATTGCATCACGCTTCATCTGCGCGGTGATTACTTCATGGATTTTTGTATGCATTTCTTTTTCATTCTTCCCTTTTTTTTTCTACACAAATGCATTTGTTTCGGATGACAACTTACACGCTTTTCAAACGATACTTTCAGTGTTACTTCATGTTCAGATATTACCACTTAACATGGACGTGCATACGCAGATAATCGTGGCAATTGAAATTCTACTGTATTTGACAGTCTACGTATGCGAGATGGTCACTTTACGAGTTTCCGGTAATAAATATCGACAGCCACAGTCATTTCGAAAATATATACTTTCATTAACGCATCGAATTGTTCCCTTTTTCAAAAATGCTACTGAAACGAATAAATAATAAAATACGCATTCGTCATAATCAAAATGAGCGAGATGGTTGCAAACACTTCATAAAATTCCAGTACTAAATATCGACAACCACGGTTATTTCAAAAACATCTATATTGATTATAACGGGTCAACTTGGTTGCCTTCTCGATGTGCTATTTAAACGAATAAACAATCAAACCCGGATTCAACTCGATCCTATACAACGAGTGAAGCCGGATGTTTGTCATTTTCTTGTATCTTTCCATCCTTAATAAATTTGCATTTTTTATCGCGAGATACCTTACGAAAGACGTTCTCTACTCGTTCAAACGCCATTCTGGCACGTCGCTTTACCGCTTTCGTCGCACTTCCGACGATGTCAGGGGTATAATTTACGACCTTCGGTATCCGGCACCGAACCCTTCCTCCACCTTCCTCACTCTCTTGCAAATACTTTTTGAGCTCGGCCTCGCTTTCTGAAAAATAAACGTGTATCACATTTATTTTTGGAACAAGAAACATCTCTGATGCAATCAGAATATCGCGGAAATCTACATTTCTTTACATTATTCTACAAAATTCCTTCAAATTTGTAAGTCTCGTACACGCGAAACCTCTTACGAATTTTCAACCAAAATTACAGCAAACAAACTTTACATGCTCAATATATGTGCAAAGCTTGAGCACGATCAATGAAATCGTTCTTAAGATAGAACTATTTGAGTTTTGCGAGCATATTACATACGCGAGCGTGTGGATGCAAAAACATTGGAAAAATAATGAAAGGGGACTTATTTTTTTTTGTTGGCAGTCAAGTAAACGAATCGATTTTAAAAGACTTATATTTTTAAATTTAAAAAATTCCATGACTTGTATACAAGATTCTAAGCCATCGCTTATAATAGAATGATTTCTGTTTTTCTTCGCTTTGCACTTTTTCATTGCAGTTTTGCACAGGCATTGTGCAGTCTTATGTGATGTTCTTGGCGAATGAATTATTTGCATCAAGAATTCATTCGACTCATTCAACTGCACAGCATACAGCTACATACAACTGTGCAATCAAAATCCCACCTACGTAATATAAAGTTTATGGGGTATATGGTGGATTCCATGCCAACCGCCTGCGATTTTTCATCCTCTTTGATTTTTTTCTAATTATTTTTCCTTGAAAAATAATTTCCTAGACTCAAAGAAATACTTGTGATGTTTTTAGTTTTTATTCTCAAGTGGGTTTGACTCAGGGAATTTTTTAAAATCCTACATTAGAAGGGACCGGAAACGATTCACGCCCCTGTATCACCGATTTAGCTGGTTGGATTGAAAAAAGTTATATGTATGAAATTTATTCGAAATCAGACGTAGTTTTCGGAAAAAAATTATTCAGGATATTTTTTTTTTTCAACGGTCATCTCGTTGCCTAAACATCGAAAACCGGATTTCCGTCGTGTATGACATGATTTATTTTTCTGAAAAAATTCTCAAATTCTTCGTAAAAAAACAACCATTTTCATTTACGTCTGATTGTGGAATTCGGATTCCTTCGATTTTTTTAATCAAATTTCAAAAAAAAAATTTTGAAAAAATGCCTTCGTTTAAAAAAAAAATAATTCCTTGTTTAGTAGGCTCGAAGACAAACTTCTGATTTTTTGTTTTATTTTATTCTCAAGTGGTATTGACTCCACGAATTTTTGAAAATCCTATCCTAAATGTAGGATTTTACTATCCTAAGTGTAGGATTTTCAAAAAATCATGATGCCAAAACCATTAGAGAATAAAATTTGAAAAAAAATCACAAATGTTTCTTCGAGCCTATTAAACAAGGAAAAACATTTTGAAAAATATTAAAGGCATTTTATTTTTCAATTTTTTTTTTCAAATTCGATAAAAAATTGAAGGAATCCGAATGCCACAATCAAGTGTACATGAAAATGTTTCTTTTTCCACGAAGAATTTTTAAGAATTCTTTCAGAAAAATCAATTATGTTATACCCGACGGAAATCCGGTTTTTGATATTCAGGCAACGAGATTACCGTTGAAAAAAACAATTATCATCCTTAATATATTTGTTCCAAAAACTACGTCTGATTACGAATCAATTTCATATATATGATTTTTTCAATCCAACCAGCGGAACCGGAGATACAGGGGCGTGAACCTTTCCCGGTCACTTCAAATGTATAATTTTCAAAAATTCCCGAAGTCAAAACCACTTAAGAATGAAATCCAAAAAAAATCACTATTTCTTTAAGCCTACTGAACAAGGAAAAATAATTTGAAAAAATAAAAATAATAATCAAAGAGGGTGAGGGTCGCAGCCTGTCCCGGTTGGCATGGAATGACCCATATGAGTAATATACAACACCGTTGTACGCGGCATTTACTAATTCCAATAATTTTTTTGCAACGATCATGTCGCACAAGAGATATCTGCCAACCCTGACAGACTGGTGTGTATATAGTGGATTTCTACTTCATAGTCAAATTTGCAAATGTGAAGTCCATAGCAACCGTTGCGTCTTTTCAGAGGTTATATCCCAATGCTAATTTTAAGGAACAATCTATAGAAGTCAATCTATCAAGTCCCCCAAAAGTCATCAAAGGAAAACTTATGCAAGCGCATGTATAAAATCTTGTAACTTGTATAAATCTCGTAATCAAATAAATTCAAACTTCAAAAAGTTTTAAAATAATTTCACACAAACAGTTGGCAAATAAATGCAATCATTCAAAGCACAAATCCTCAAGTACATAGAGACTTGTTATTTTTGTATTAAGCTGAGTGAAAATTTTGACCCTGCTTATACAGAAGCCAATGCATAGCTTGAAAAATTTGAATTGAAAAAAATTTCGAATTTAAAAGTTGCTTGAAGAATTTGCATTGAAAAAACAATCGAACGAAGCACTTGGCAATCTATTATGTGAAATGTATTTACGGTATGATTCGTAATCGGTTGACTAGCTGTCACAAACCCCTTAAGTACTTCGTTCAATTTTTATTTTCAATTCAAATTCTTCAAGCCACTTTCCAATTCGGATTTTTTCCCAATCTAAATTCGTCAAGCTATATACTCTTAGATCATGAGAAATGGCTCTTGCATATGCAGAGTAAAAATGTTTACCAAGTTTAATAAAACATAACAAGCCTCATGTACTTGGTGATATGCATCTATGTACGTGACTCAAGACACGTACCGTAGTGGCTGGAAAAGTATCAGTGAGCATAACAAAATTCTTGGTTGAATCATATATATGATGGCAACATCCAAATCAAGAATTCTGTTATGCTCACCCATACTTTTCCCAGTCACTGTGGTACCCAATGATACAATTTTTATACTTACTTCCAAATTTCAGAGGACAGACTCGAAGATATTTATTTTTCCCATCAACGACTTTTTTAATCCTTAAAGTATCCGTTGTACCCTTCTGCGATTGGGCCGTCTGTTGCTTTGTACACGGAACATACGATTTTCCGTTTTCAGTGGAAGCCTTGTACAGTAGTTTGTCCACCGAACAAACCATGCGTTCCTTCTGCGATGTGACCCAAACGATGCAAAACGCATCGTCTTTTCCAGCCATCTCGTAGCTCCTACTGATATCAAAGAAAATTGTACCGTATATTATCAAAGGTTCAAATGTAACATTATTCAGCTAACTTACTGTATAGTCGACTACAGTGGACGCATTAAAACTTTCAAATAAAGGATGCTCTACAATAGCCATCACCGCATCCATAACTGTAACTTTAAGAAGTTGGGAGGCCGTGTACTGTGTTACTATCTACAATGCACGTTGTAGACGGTAACACGGTACATGGCCTCCCAACTTCTTAAAGTTACGGTTACGGATACGGTTACAGCTATTTTAGACCATCCTTACATCTCCAATTACTCAGCTTCAAATGGCTGCCGCGCATCTCTTGATATATACTTCACTTAATGCAAAGAATAGTACATTATGCTTACTAGGGAGGAAAGTACGTGATTATCGCCGAGTGGGAGGTTTGCTGCCCTTGCTTCGCTCAGGCAGCACGAGCACGAGGTAAAAATCCGCTCTTCCCGTGTGGCGTATAATACTTTTTATACACCTCAGGGAAATAAACCGTGGTTTATTGCACTGCACCAGCAGGGAAAACCACTTTATTTCCCTTGGTGTATAAAATATCGTATTCACTACAGGGCAAAAAGTTTTTTTTGCCCAGAAGTGAATAATATACTATTACCTCACTGATAAAATGCTCATGTTCCATCGCTGTAGCGTGTGCGAAAAGTAATCAATTTTTTATCAGAGGGAAGAAAAATGATTTTGCTGACAAAAAAGTAAAATGTGGGCAAGAAAGTAAAAAGCACGTAAAAAAGTGGACTTTTTGCCTGCATTTTACTTTTTTGCCCCCATTTTACTTTCTTTCCCGCAAAATTATATTTTTTTGTTCTGGTCAAAAATTGATCACTTTCCGCCCGCGTTGCAAGGATGGAATATGGTTATTTTATCATAGTCGGGTGAAAATCGCATTGAGGTTAGAAATCACGATGTACCAGAAATAAATTATGCGTAATATTTTACTGTCAAAATTCGTTTACGTACCTTTGAAATTTCAACTTGCGATGAACTTCTGACACTAACTGGAAAATAGTAGCTAGTGATAAGTTTAATACTTGTTAATAATGCTCGAACGGCGACGCCAAATCACTTGCTGCTACTCGTTTAGCCTGATGCAAGATGGAGTATATGGATATGGAGGATCGGCGGGAAAATGTACTTGTCCGAATCTCTCGATACCGCGCGTCGCGCGAATTATCACGCTACCCGTGACGTCATTAGAGGCGGCAAATTCAAATTAGAAAAGGGTATTTTCTAATTGTTCAATGAGTACCTCAAGTTATTGTTTTTCTGCCATTTTACTACTCAACACGATGTGTGAAAACACGGAATTCTATAATATATATATTAATAATATACATGTATTGTTGACTTATAATTTTTGTGACGAGTGGGCACAGTACACGGCACGGACAAAGATACGGACGAATCGGTATTTCATGGCGCACTCGGCAATGCTGCATTAAGGGCCGGTTTCTTCACCTCTGGTTATGTTCCAGTTAGATTTATCCACCAGATATCCTATGCATTTAGCATGGGTTATCTGGTGGATAACTCTAACCAGAACATAACCAGAGGTAAAGTAACCGGCCCTAAATGATGGTCGACCGCGGTGTCTCGTGACTCGCTGGCGTGCGCGTACTCGAACAAAAGACGTGTGTGCATATCGGTCACTTCGGCGATACATGAAAGTGAAAGTGGCTGAAATATTTGGAAATTCACATACGAAACTTCGATTTCTTACGTATTTTTATGTATTATTTCTCCGCTGAAGGCAATAAGTGTGAAACGTAGCTGTTTGTTTAACGGGGCTGTGACGGGAATCTTGCGATTCGCATCACCTTCGGCCCATCTCACCATCGACGCCAGGAGAACCGTTGAGCGCCGGGTAATTTTTTTAATTGAACGGCGGGAATTACCAAATCCGCGAAACTTAACCGGAACTTTAGAAAGACGTAAACGAAACACGAAAAAGGGACGCCGGCGTGTTGGATGGTGAGATCGGTGACGGTATACCCGATTTGCTCAGTGTGCAGGTTGTGGAGAGAGGGCGTGGACGGCTGGCTAACTCCCGAGTGCCTTCACGATCTGAAATAACTGAACTCAACAACTGAAAATTTATGGGGCCTTGGTTCAGGCTAGTTTATTAATTCCTCTCACGATAGCTCATAATTCCGATAACTGATAGGAAAACGAACAGAAAGCACGGTAACGGAGGCGATAACGAATAGAAAAATTCGGTAACGACGGTAACTTTGATATTTAACTAAATTCGAGAACGACAATCAATTCGATGCTTAACTAAATTCGATAACGACGATAACCTTGAGACTTAAATAAATTCGATAACGACGGTAAATGCAGTAACGCAAAATAACGGCGGTAACGACGATACATTCGATGCTTAACTTAATTCGATACCGACGGTACATGCGGGAACTTAAAAGAAATTCGGTAACGACGATAAATTCGATGCTTAAATTACTTCGATAACGACGATAGATTCGGAAACGGGAACGTGGACAGAGAGCTCGAAAGTACGATAGCGTGACGACAACGACAAAATAATTTCGGTACTTCGAGAACAGAAATTCCTCGCAATCAAGATCCCAAAAAGGTAGTTAGAGAGCGACGGTAGCATAACAGGAACGAAACGAGAGCGAATTCAGTAATTAACGATATCGGAGAAGGCGAGAACGTTAAAAAGAGAGCTCGAGAGAAACGATAGCGTAGCGATGCGAGAGCAAAAACGGTAACATGACGGGAGCTTTACGAGCAGCGAACCGCTCGGGTCGAGAGCAGCGCAGAAAAAGCGATCTCTGAGCGACGAACCACTCGGATCGAGAGCTACGCAGAAAGAGAACGAATCGAACAGGTAAAGTGATCGAGACGATAACGAGGAGGGAGAGGGACGAGTACGCGCACGCGTAACGAGAACTCGCGATCCCCCTCGTCTCCTGACGTCACAATGACTCGAGCGCCTTATCTCGAAACGTAACTGACCGGCAAATTCAAACGATAACGCGAAACTCAATTGAACGATAACGCTAAACTCGATAAACAAATATTCGTTAAACGAATAACGTAGACACGCCGAGATGTTGGGGTGGGTGGATCCTGTTGCTCGCGATGATCGTCCTTCGCGAGGTCCTCTTCTGGTATGGTAAATCGGGGGCCAACTATAACTAATACTACGATAACGGTGCGATTTGGCAATCTGTGGTGGATGGGAAATCGCGGGCCCATACGCCAACGGCCTTCCATACAAAAACGTAACTCAACCTGCCCTTCTTCACCCATACCTTCTCGCGAAGCGTCGAGAGTCGCACTCGAACCTTTAGACTCCCACGAATTACTTCCTTCGACACCTAGTATACCGGGTGGCTCATTGTTTCGGCCCCTATCAACCGAAAACCGAAAAATTGCGTCACAGGGCATATACCAAAAAATAAGGCAACGACGCACGTAAACGTACCGACTTTCGCTGGAAGCTCTTTGAAGAAATGTACGTATAATATATCCATAATAATAATTTTATTACAAATATTGTACTGATACTGATACGGGGGCACCTGCCCTGCACTATGCGCATAGTTTTTCTGTTTATTTACGGAACTACTAGTTTCTGTTGATTTTGCAACCTCTTCGATACCAGCCCAGTGTATTTGGGAAAACCTACAATGTTAGGTGGGTTTCGAACCACTGAGCTTGCAGAAAAAGCATTTGGAAAAATCCATTGTTGCCAGCCGAGGGATTCGAACCCTGGTCGCCTGCGTAGCAGTCCAGAGTCGGACCAACTGGGCCACTGCTCGCTCTAAAAATATTTTATACATAATATCTCAGTTTCAACATATGCTTGATATATAACGCATAAAGGTATATATTTATATGAGTACACCACCTATCCAAATATGCATATACATTCATATATTAGGCCGGAATGAAAAAGGTTGATTCTCGCGGATCGCATCGTCATAATGCAAGAAAGTTACACCTTGGCATCACTAAAAAGTGTGCCAAAGGAAAAAATTTACAATCGATATCTTCTCTTACGGCAAACGACTCGGAGTTTTTATTTTTTTAACATAGGATTCAAATGGAGAACAGACCCAAAAAGTCCAGTGCGCAATAAAAAATTTCTACATACTCACGGCATGGTTTGATTTCAGCCCCACAGCGCTTTCTCGAAGCAAGAAGAATGTAGCTTTCATTTGACGCATTAAAAAATTTAAATTTCTAGATTAGTTTCGGAGATACATGCATTTAAAAATAAGATTGTTTGTTATTTTCTAATTTTTTTCAGAATAAACTTATTTTTCAAATGCTTATGTCTCCGAAACTAAGCAAGATATTTCAAATTTTTATATGTCAAATGAAAGCTATGTTCTTCTTGCTTCGAGAAAGTGCAGAGGGGCTGAAATCGAACCATCCGGTGAGATTTTATTAATTTTTTAGTACCACAGCTGGGCTTTTTGGGTTTTTCTCCATTTAAACCCCTTGTTAAAAAAATCGAAACTTTAAGGCGTGTAACGGAACAGAAGATAGCGATTGTAAATTTTTTCCTTTGTCGTGCTGCTTTTTAGTAATGCCAAGACGCAACTTTCCTGCGCTATTACGAGACGATCCTCGAGAATCGACTTTTTTCACTCTGGCATAATGTATGTAGGTGTAGATAAGCATATGAATGAATAATGGGTGATTTACTTATCCTGATACATAACTAGGGCATCAGGGTTCTCGATTGCACCAAAACTTTTTTTTCATCAAATTGTCAATGAGGAAGAGTATACTATGATTTTTCCAGATTTTTTATGTCTCAGTGTATGTATGTATGTTTTGTAACAAGTAAAGTGTTATAAAAAAACGGTTACTTGGTCAAATTAAGAATCTCAATACCTTAACCTGTGTTGAGATCTAGTGAAATCACCCACATGTATTACAGTGTAGCAAAAATAACTTTGCCTATTTTAAATCATAGGAGAAACAATGACAGAAAATAAATTCTGCCTCGTTCGACTGGCAGTCGGTAAAGAATTTCAAGTGTTTCCGATCAACGAGGTGCTACTACCAAACAAACATGGAAGTTATGAGGTTCCCGGTACCGAGGCAGTGATTAGAGAATGGTATAATCGTACCAACGAGACTTTGCGAGTTCACCGATTCGTCGATGATACTTACATCTCTCAATCGGTGACTGTTGAGCGCTTCGCAAGTTAGCTCCATTCTGTAATATGTGTTTGTACAGAAAATATTTAAATCTCCATGCTCAGTTTCTCTGAACGTAATATGACTCACGTGTAATGTAGAGATATTGTTACATGTTTGTTGCTGATGCGTTGTCTATCGTTATAATGAGTTATGAGGTTACAAGTGGTTGTTGGTAATACCATAATTGATTCCACGATATACACGTTATAAACAAGTGATTCGTAATAATTGTGGAATACAGATAATGTCGGTGATCTATGGGCTAGTGTGGCAAAGAACACAGCAGACAATTCATCCGGACTTTCTGCTCATGTGAATGCACATTCATAGGAAGCTCCGAAAAACTAGCGAATGCAACGTTTGTTCCACAGGCGGGAAAATGTCTATCAAGGACTGCCATTTACCGCAGAAGAATTACGCAATACAAGTTGCACTGCATGGCATATACAAAGGACCTGGGATTCAGTGCACTTCAATTCGATGCTCATGGACGGAAGGTACACTGAAGGGCATTAATGCCTGGTCTGACAATTTTGAGGAGGTCTCGTACAGACGACACATTCAAGCGACAGATTGAAATGACAGATCGCGATCGAGATTATTTTTTAGGTTGCGCGGTGCGCTTCTTCAGCAGAAGCGAATGTGATAGCTGAGATATCTATAATATTTGATAGATGGCGATCGGGTTTCATTTTAAGGTTTCACGATACGTTTATTCGGAGAAAGCGAATATATGTGACAGCTGGGCTATATGCGTAAACCATAACATTTGAATTACGAATGTGAATAACGAAATTAAAACGTTGAAAAATATGGAAATATATTTCCTCTGATTTAAAAAGTTAATAATAAAAATAAGACGTTAATGTTCCATAAAAGATTAGAAATAATTATCTGTGAAAACAATTAAATATGATTAAAAAATATTCAATTGATATCAAAGATATGATTTTTCATCATTGAATAATTTTTTTAATAAATTGGAGTTTATATTTCAACGGAAAAATATTGGAAAATATCGACGTATTAGTGAAAATTTCCGACAATCGTTGTTTTAAATTTGTGAGTCATTTCTGTTGCATGAGCATTATCAAAAAGTAACCGGGAATTATTTTCGTGTATAACGTTCTTCCTCGTCGTGCGAGATTATTATTATTATCGTATTAATATTAATAATAATAATTATTATTATTATGATATTTGTGATAATAAACACAATTATTACGGATATTCTTATTCTTATGATGATTCCTATTAATGCTAGTATTATTCGATCGGCATTAATGCACTAGGGCATGTTGACATTTATTCTACTTCTGGTTGCTTGAAATTATCTTACTGATGATGAATACTGTCAGAGTCGATTTTCCCATAGATTAAAAATCACGTCACGGATTGAAGTGCGAAGTTTTATTTTATAATTGATAAAAGCTATGGAAACTATCATTCCTCGAAATATGTCGATATAACTGACAAAAAAGAGTGGTCGAGGAGACCACAAGGACGGTTAGAGTAAAAGAACCGAATTCTTGTTGTTCGACGACAATCATTATTATTGATGTGACTTATAATAGAAATAGGTCCGGCACCACGGTTGAAATGATTGGACTAGGGCTTGAGACAAAAATAATAATTATGAAAAAGAGTTTGATAGTTTAAAAATTAATTTGAAAAAATCGAAAATCGAAAATGAATGCTGTTGATGGTTGTTTTGCCATTGCGAAGTATTTTTTAGCGGGAATTGTGAGCATTCGTGTTTTACTACACATGACAAAAATTACGACGGAATGTCCTATAATGCTCACGGAGAAAAATAACATCCCAGTGTCCGATTGCAAGATTCCGATCTACTCAATATTTCACCAATATTTCACCTTACGAGGTGAAACAAATGGCGAGTATGGAACGAAAAATTATAAAATAATGTCAGGGATCAAAAGGACCCGAGCTCCGTGCTTGTTCCATTTCCTAACATCGGATTACGAGCAGCTCGATCTCGAGATTCACATTTGGACACCTTACGAGGTGAAACTAATGGCGAGTATCGAATGAAAAATTATAAAATAATGTCAGGAATCAGAAGGACCCGAAGTTCATGCTTGTTTCATTTCCTATGATCGGATAATGAGCAGCTCGATCTCGAGATTCACATTTGGACACTTAAAGAGGTGAAACAAATAGCGAGTATAGCACGACAAATTATAAAATAATGTTAGGGATCAGATGGACCCAAACTCCATGCTTGTTTCATTTCCTATGATCGGATAATGAGCAGCTCGATCTCGAGATTCGCATTTGGACACTTTAAGAGGTGAAACAAATGGCGAGCATGGCACGAAAAATTATAAAGTAATATCAGGGATCCGATGGACCCGAAGTCCATGCTTGTTTAATTTCCTGTGATCGGATAATGAGCAGCTCGATCTCGAGATTCACATTTGGACACCTTACTTCGGGTCCATCGGATCCCTGATAGTACTTTATAATTTTTCGTGCCATGCTCGCCATTTGTTTCACCTCGTAAGGTGTCCAAATGCGAATCTCGAGATCGAGCTGCTCATTATCCGATCATAGGAAATGAAACAAGCATGGACTTCGGGTCCATCTGATCCCTGAAATTATTTTATAATTTTTCGTTCCGTACTCGCCATTTGTTTCACCTCGTAAGGTGTCCAAATTTGAATATCAAGATCGAGCTGCTCATTAACCGATCTCAGGAAATTAAACAAGCATAGACTTCGGGTCCATCGGATCCCTGATATTACTTTATAATTTTTCGTGCCATGCTCGCTATTTGTTTTACCTCTTAAAGTGTCCAAATGTGAATCTCGAGATCGAGCTGCTCGTAATCCGATGTTAGGAAATGAAACAAGCATGGAGTTTGGGTCTATCTGATCCGTGACATTATTTTATAATTTTTCGTGCCATACTCGCCATTTGTTCCACCTCTTAAAGTGTCCAAATGTGAATCCCGAGATCGAGCTGCTCTTTATCCGATCATAGGAAATGAAGCAAGCATGGACTTCGGATCCATCTGATCCCTGATAATATTTTATAATTTTTCGTTCGATACTCGCCATTTGTTTCACCTCTTAAAGTGTCCAAATGCGAATCTCGAGATCGAGCTGCTCATTATCCGATCATAGGAAATGAAACAAGCATAGACTTCAGGTCCATCTGATCCCTGACATTATTTTATAATTTTTCGTTCGATACTCGCTATTAGTTCACCTCGTGAGGTGTCCAAATATGAATCTCGAGAGCGAGCTGCTCGTAATCCGATGTTAGGAAATGAAACAAGCACGGAGTTTGGGTCCATTTGATCCTTGACATTATTTTATAATTTTTCATGCCATGCTCGCCATTTTTTTCACCTCTTTAGGTGTTCAAATGTGAATCTCAAGATTAGGCTGTCCGTAATCCGGTGTTAGGAAATTAAACAAGCACGGAGTTTGGTTCCATTTGGTCCCTGACATTATTTTATAATTTTTCGTTACATACTTGCTATTTTTTTCACCTCGTAAGGTGTCCAAATGTGAATCCCGAGATCGAGCTGCTCATTATCCGATCGCAGGAAATTAAACAAGCATGGACTTCAGGTCCATCTGATCCCTGATATAACTTTATAATTTTTCGTTCCATACTCGACATTTATTTAACCTCGTAAGGTGTCCAAATGTGAATCTCGAGATTGAGCTGCTCGTAATCCGATCTTAGGAAATGAGACAATTACGGAGCTTGGGTCCATTTGATCCGAGACATTATTTTATATTTTTTCGTGCTATGCTCGCCATTTGTTTCACCTTTTAAAGTGTTTAAATGTGAATCTCGGGTTCGAGCTGCTTCTTATCCAATCATAGGAAATGAAACAAGCATGGAGGGTGGGTCCATCTGATCCCTAACATTATTTTATAATTTTTCGTGCTATACTCGCTATTTGTTTCACCTCTTAAAGTGTCCAAATGTGAATCTCGAGATCGAGCTGCTCATTATCCGATCATAGGAAATGAAACAAGCATGGACTTCGGGTCCTTCTGATTCCTGACATTATTTTATAATTTTTCGTTCGATACTCGCCATTAGTTTCACCTCGTAAGGTGTCCAAATGTGAATCTCGAGATCGAGCTGCTCGTAATCCGGTGTTAGAAAATGAAACAAGCACGGAGCTTGGGTTCTTTTGATACCTGACATTATTTTATAATTTTTCGTTTCATACTCGCCATTTGTTTCAATTCGTAAGGTGAAATATTGGTGAAATATTGAGTAGATCGGAATCTTGCAATCGGACACTGGGATTTTATTTTTCGGAGTGAGCATTGTAGGACATTCCGTCGTAATTTTTGTCATGTGTAGTAAAACACGAATGATCACAATTCCCGCTAAAAAATAGTTCGCAATGTTAAAACAACCACCAACAGCATTCATTTTCGATTTTCGATTTTTTCAAATTAATTTTTAAACTATCAAACTCTTTTTCACAATTATTATTTTTGTCTCAAGCCGTAGTCCGATTATTTCAACCGTGGTGCCAGACCTATTTCTATTATCACTCACATGAATAATAATGATTGTCGTCGAACAACAAGGATTCGGTTCTTTTACTCTAACCGTCCTTGTGGTCTCCTCGACCACTTTGTCAGTTATATCGACATATTTCGAGGAATGCTAGTTTCCATAGCTTATATCAATTATATAATAAAACTTCTCACTTCAATCCGTGACGTGATTTTTAATCTATGGGAAAATCGACTCAGACAGTATTCATTATCAGTAAGATAATTTCAAGTAACCAGAAGTGGAATAAATGTCAACATGCCCTAGTGCATTAATGCCGATCGAATAATACTAGCATTTATAGGAATCATCATAAGAATGAGAATATCCGTAATAATTGTTTTTATCATCAGATTTATTAGAGAAGGTAATATAGGGAATCAAGCTAAATTAAACAAGTTAATAAATCTGTGGGATGGATCTCACGGTTAATCTCGAGGATAAGAAGAGTCCAGTTTGTCCCCTTGGTGTTCGTCGCGTTAGTCTCGTCGAGTCGCGTGAGATGCTTGATCGGTCGCGATGTAGTTCGACGAAATGCGTTGGTAGACGTCGCCACGTTTAGAGAAATTATTCCAGAGTATGCACACTCTAAAAGTACGCTTACGGTTTGATATAATGGTTTTTCCAACGAGAATTACCTCTTGCCGTGATCCAACGTCCAGCTGCAATAGCTGGGGCTTCACACGGTTCGAGGGGCCCTACCTAGGGGTATGAGGTATTCTGAGACGATCGCCCGTCTCAAGATCCAACTTCTGGGCGCAATGCCGAGGGCTTCAGTTGAGATAGGTTCCCTGGTATCTGGAATTCTTTATTGAAATTGAATTGTGAAGCGATTCGTCTTTATAAAGACGAATCGAGTTTACGTTAGAACAGAATCGCCTTGATAAAGACGATTCAGTGGTCGATTCGAATCGTCTTTAAAAAGACGATTCGAGATTGAAGAAACGATGTGAATCGCGTTGTTGTCGGGTGTGCCTTGAAGTCTGCATGAGACGTCGGGTCTCTCCGGGCTTCAAGAATGGTAGATATGTCGAAGCTCGTGTCGCGAATGTGCGAACACGAGAATTTTGGCAACGTGACGCCTGCCACGTGTAATGCTCACCAGCGATGGCTACTAAATTAGAGCGAGGATAGCTCGTCTTGAGTTTAAATATCCTATCACGACCCACCGGCGCTGCGATCTCATTGGCCGGTGGGTCAGTAGTAGGGAAATCCTACCGAGCTTTTTCGAGCTTGCACACGGCACGCTAATGACGTGTCAATTCCTCGAAGGATTAAAATCTATTTTGGGCCTTCGAGGAATTCTGATTTTTTGGTAAGATTGATTCTTATTATCGAACTCGACCGCGGCCCGAAGAACGATTTTCAGGACGGAAAATTGTGGTATTTTCCGTTCCGTCACAGTATATATAGGTAGTATGCATATGGGACATTCCACGTCAACTCAGACACCCCGTTTTTTTTATTGTCTCGAAAAAATTATTCAGTATGGGCATTTCAAAGGACAATATATTCATGACATTTTACCACAATTTCATCCCTCCACTATTGTTGGTTCTCGAGATAATAATTAATGAAGTCTCAATTTTGTAAAAATCATAACTTCGTAACTACTGATCGGATTTGAACGATTAAAAAAAGAATCTTTTTTTTTTGCCCTTTTCGAAAAAGAATATGTTATCATCGGATAAAAGCTCATTAGACAGTTTTCGGGGTAAATTAACAAAAAATAATTTTTCCCTCTTCACTGATACCTTGTTCTATTTTGAAAAAATCCTGGAGAGTTGTGTATTGCCTCCCTCTATCAGAAAAAAAATACTGAGTAGAATTCCGATTGGCCCTTTCGTGGAAAAAAAAAAAAATCGAAAAATTTCCCCGAAAACTGTCTAATGAACTTTTTTCCAATGACGGCATATTTTTTTTCGAAAAGGGCAAAAAAAAGAAGAAAGATTCTTCCTTTAATCGTGAAAATCCGATCAGCCGTTACGAAGCTATGATTTTTACGAAATTAAGAATTTATTAATCATTATCTCGAGAACCAGCAATAGTGGGGGGATGAAATTTTGGTAAAATGTCATGGATATATTGTACTTTGAAATGCCTATACTGAATAATTTTTTCGAGACAAAAAAAACGGGGTGGCTGATGAGTTAACGTGGAATACGACACGTCAACGCAGCCACGTCAACTCAGCCACCCCGTTTTTTTTTGTCTCGAAAAAATTATTCAGTATAGGCATTTTAAATTACAATATATCCATGAAATTTTACCAAAATTTCGTCCCCTCACTATTGTTGGTTCTCGAGATAATGATTAATAAATTCTCAATTTTGTGAAAATCATAACTTCGTAACGGCTGATCGGATTTTAACAACTGAAAAAAGAATCTTCTTTATTTTTTTCGCCCTTTTTGAAAAAAAATATGCCCTCATTGGAAAAAAGTTTAGCAGATTGTTTTCGGGGAAATTTTTCGATTTTTTTTTTTTCACGAAAGGGCCAATCGGAATTATACTCGGTATTTTTTTTCTGATAGAGGGAGGTAATACACAACTCCGCAGGAATTTTTTCGAAATGGAACAAGGTATCGGTATTTTTTTTTTTTCTGATAGAGGGAGGCAATACACAACTCCGCAGGAATTTTTTCAAAATGGAACAAGGCATCAGTGACGAGGGAAAAATTGTTTTTTGTTCACATACCCCAAAAACTGTGTAATGAGCTTTTATCGGATGACGACATATTTTTTTTTGAAAAGGGCAAAAAAAATTAAAAAGATTCTTTTTTTAATCGTTTAAATCCGATCAGTAGTTACGAAGTTATGATTTTTACGAAATTGAGACTTCATTAATCATTATCTCGAGAACCGACAATAGTGGGGGGATGAAATTTTGGTAAAATGTCATGGATATATTGTCCTTTGAAATGCCCATACTGAATAATTTTTTCGAGACAATAAAAAAAACGGGGTGGCTGAGTTGACGTGGAATGTCCCATATGTATATTTTTAAATTTCACATAATCATTACTATACCGTATGAATCGATTCAGCTCAATAATCAATTAACACATCAAGCAAAAAAAACGATTTTTAACGACAAAAATGTGATTTTTCGATTAATTGTAACTTAATTGTTAATTAACAATTGACTTTTATGTTTAAAATTTCAAGACAGAATCTTGCTGTTATATAATTATTGTTGTAGTCAATGGCTTATTAACAGTCAAATTAAATTTTCACTTAGTATCGCCTTATTGACCATCTTTTACAAGTCTGTATAACAATTTCCATGCTGAATCTAGACATGTGTTGTGCCCGTGAATTTCGTCACGTGGGGATGAAATCGTCGAGGACGGGTTTGTGGGTGATTGTCAAGGTTGAGTAGATCTCCAACTCGAGTATTACAAAATTACGGTCTAGTTTATTCGATGATGATAAAGTATTGGTTACAATATTGTTCTTGGTTATTTTGCCTTGAGACCGACTGACTGCAATTTGACCATAGCGTCCGCTAAGGATAGCTCGCTTTATTGAACAGCCCTGTTGCCGACCAAAGACTGCCTTTTCATATTATTCCTGTAATGACTTTTCGTTCAATTTTCTGGATAGGTGGAATCACACGAACGTCGCTTGACGATGCGTGTCTCAAAGTCACCTTTAAACTGCTGACTTTGCACAATTGCAAAGTCACCTTCAAACTGCTGTGTTTGCACAATCAATGGCTAAGTTGAATATAATTCTACATAATGAAACCGCGGCACAACACCCCTCCTCCCTTAGGAAGACGAAATTACCAATTTCGGCGTCAATTTGAATATAACCTTAAATGATGAAATCTGGGGCACAACACCCCTCCGCCCTTAGGAAGACGAAATAACTAATTTCGGCGTGAATAGTTTGCATTGTCGTCTCTTGGCTTACAATGTGTTATTCATACAACAATTCTTAATGTAAAACTTTATTATATATTTTCCCAAGATAGTCGTGTACTCTGGTGTACGATATAATTCCCAATTTTATTTTTATTCATTTATTTATTTTTTTTTTTGTGTACCCGTTTGTGGCGTATTTTTTTTTTTAATATAACGTTCATGTTTGGATGTACTCTCCGTTTCGTTGCGCGCGGAAGGCTTTCTGCTGCATCAGCAGGGTCGTTTGCCTCTGGTGCGGTTCTCGCGCGACGGCGTCGCACATACATATACATATCCAACAAAATTATTATAGCTACTATTCCATGCAGCGTATAGCTTCCTATAATATGATTAAATGTTGAATCATTTTTGATACCCAAATTTGTATTAAAGTTTTAGATTCTTTCTCTTATTTTGTTTATCTCTGACGGATCTGTAATTATTTTATCAAGTGCCTTATGTGTAATAGAAGGATGAGTTATTCTTATTTCATTCGATAAAAATGTTAGATTGAACGCTGGTAGGAAGGTTATGACTTCTTTTTGATTAATAACTTTTAACGTTCCTATTTTAAAGTTTTCGGAAGTGACGGAACATTTCCCGTCCAAAGCCAGTATGCCCGTATCATATTATATCGTATTGTATTCTATAGCAGAGTTCGTTTACATTTTATCGTGAGTGTTTTTTTTCTCTTTTATTAAAAAAAAAAAAATTTCTATTAAATTTTTGCTCTGTTTCGCTTTATTTCTCTTTTTTTTTTTAGTCTACCTATTGGTGTTCAATTCTTTAGTATGTCAATGGAATTTCCTCTTTTTTTCGCGCACACGGATTAACTTGCGTCCGTGGCCGATAGTCTAGTTGACTTCCGCATCCTTGTTTTTTTTTCTGTTGGTGATCTTGTTCTTCTGGCATTTTTCACAATTTGCTACGTATTCTTCTATTTTATCTTTTATTTGTGGCCAGCTAAATTTTCTCTTAATTCGTTTGTACATTCTTGTCGCTCCTTGATGTTCTCCGAGTGGCGTGTCATGGTATTCTCGTAATACTGTTTCCTTGTCTAACTGGGTTGGTGCGTGTCGCTTTGTCAGATGTTTTTCATCGCTGCTCGTATGCAAGTCATTGCTCTCCTCCAATTTCTGTTGATCTTGCATGAGAATATACATGCGGCTGAAAGTATTTACGTTTATTTTTTCTTTTTCTTCTTTACACTCTCCAGAGTATTCTTCGCCTTTTCTCCACAAATTATGTCGTCTTGCTTTTGAATATAATGCGTGTATCCCGTTAAGCACGGTTGTTTCTTCTTCGCTGGTTCCTTGGTTGCTATCCTCGTTTCTCACTTTTTTCGGTTCAATTGTTGGTCTCGTTACCATATTTATTTCCTTTTTAACGATTTTACTCAGCTGTACGTGATATGAATTTCTGTTCACTACGGTCCTGCTCTCACCTGGTTGTCGTTCCTCTTGCGGGATCCTTCCTCGGGTGTATCCTGCAAGGCTTTTCGCTGGCTTTTCGCTCTTCTCGGAATGCCGAGACGAAGTTGAATTCTTTGTTCCGTCAATTAAAGAGATGCAGTGTCCATAAATTTTTATCACAGTTCCACCCAAGATATCGACATTGTGTTCTCGTATAAAATCCATTCCTAGCAGTCCATCGACTTCCAGAGGCACGTCATCTCCGAATACGAAAAATGCGTGTTTAATATTTACTGCTGGCGTTTCCAGTTCCAACATGACCTTACATAATGCGTTGAAATTTGACCCCCTGACAGCTTGTAATTCGACCGTCTCTTCGATAATCTCTGTATCCGGAGCGAGCGCGCGTTTTCCGATAACGCAGCACTGGGCGCCGGTGTCACACTTTAACGTCAATGTTCCCTCGACCGCTTGTGGGGAGGGTATGTTAAAGTCACTCGCGGACTTCTCGAGAGTCGGAGCACTTACCTGACATATATCTTTTTTGTCTTGTGCATTATGTGATTCCTCGGAATCCCTCTTTTCTAGCATCAAATCAGCTATGGTGCGTTTTTTCGTTAAATTCCCGTTCGTACTTCCAGTGGCGGTTTTCTGTATGAACAGCGTATCGATGAATAGTGAGCCGATCGTTTTTTTCTCGCTCGATCCTTGCCCTCGCTCTTCGCCCTGGGATTCTTCTCTTGTTTGGCCCCTATTCGGGTATTGACATTGGTAGTCCCTTATTCTCGATGATCCTTGCGTGGACGTTTGTTGTTGGGTTTCTTGACCCTGTTCCCGTAATCTCTTCCGGCATTCTCTCCAATAATGACCGGGCTTCTGACAGTAGTTGCATATGACGTTGAGTTGATCTGCACTCTTCATCGGTACTGGCAGGCTGGATCTTCCGTAAGACGATGAGCGACAGTCCTTTGCCATGTGCCCTTGCTTGTGGCAGTTGTGACATGTGAATGAGGTTCCCTTTTCACCTCCTGTGGACATCCTTTTTGCGATTGCTTGACTGCCCTCTACACTTTTTTCTTCCTCGACAGCTCCTCGTATTGATGCTGCGAGATCGGCGTAACTCCGAGCACGTACCATCATTTGAACGTCTCGTCTGAGCCCATGCTCAAAGTTATTCAACGCCTGACTCCCTATTAGCTTTTCTAACATCCTTTTATCGGAATCCGTGATCGCTAATGGTGCATAACCCGCGACTAACTCTATCATGATTTTCTCTACTCTTTGCGCGTATTCTGTTACCGTTCCCCCTGACTTTTGTTTGCATGTATTGAACTCTAGTTGCAACGCAGCTACGGTACTTTTTGAGCGATACAAATTTTCTAACATCTCTTTTAATGCATTGAAAGATATAATATTTTTATATCTCATATTTGCTCCGGCCTTTTCTACAACTTTTGCATTCAGTACGCAGTCCAGCAGCCGAGGTTTGTCGTCAGGTGCTACACTGCGAGCTGCATACATCATAGCCCGTATGAAATCCTCTACTGTCTCCGGATTGGACCCATCGAACATGGGGACCAATTGCCTCGCTTCCTTGAGTGATATATTTTCGGGTGCTGCTACGTTGTTTTGCATGTTTATATTGATATTCAATAACGTTTCGTTTAGAAGTGTGAAATCAGCTCAATTTACTTTGCGTCCGCGCGTGGTATCTGCTGCGTCTTCAAAATCTCTTATTACTCTTACGCGTTTTTCGAGTCTATTTTTTGGAGTGTCTGGTGAACGATTGGATTCGTCTGAGCTACTAACTCTACGGCGTTTTTTGTCACTTTAAAGGTCAACTTCCTCTACTCTTTCGTAAATAAGTGATTTATCGAAAATTGAATCTAATGATCTAGAAAGTACGCGCCTACCTGATAAGAGTAAGTGTGTGACTCGCTCGTCTTCCGACATGCAATTTTATTTATTTATATTTTTTTTTTCTGGCTTTGGAGGGTTACAAAATTAAATATGTTCCGTCACTTACAGTATGATGCTCTGCTTCATGATGTTCGATGATTTGTTGCAGATGATTTGTTGCAGCCCTTGTACTTCTGCGTTGTCGATCTTTCCTTCTAGTAGTTCTGCGTTGTCGATCTTTCCCTTCGTCGAGTCGTCGGACTCGGGTTGAATGGTCTTTGTCAGCTTCCTGTTGAGTCTCTGGTTTTGTAGTCGGTACTGCTTGATGATCCTCGGGATCCACTTGATTATGTTTGTATATTTTTTTTTCTCAACTCTTTTTTTTTTGAATGAGTCTGTTGACTCTGGCGTCTGGTCTCACTTCCGACTCGATCGGGTTCACACTTTTTGTTTCTCAATAATATTCCAGTTCTTTTCGCGTTCGTTTGTCGTGACTCGATCACTTACACTCGCGACACTTTGTACTTTTGCGCGGTGACTTGGTCACTGTCGCGGCTTCCTTTTTTGGCACTTGCTCCGTTACCGTGAATTTGATTTTATCGAATTGTGACAATCCCACCGCTGCCACCAATGGCCGTGAATTTCGTCACGTGGGGATGAAATCGTCGGGGACGGGTTTGTGGGTGATTGTCAAGGTTGAGTAAATCTCCAACTCGAGTATTACAAAATTACGGTCTAGTTTATTCGATGATGATAAAGTATTAGTTACAATATTGTTCTTGGTTATTTTGTCTTGAGACCGACTGACTGCTATTTGACCATAGCTTCCGCTCAGGATAGCTCGCTTTATTGAACAGTCCTGTTGCCGACCAAAGACTGCCTTTTTATATTATTCCTGTAATGACTTTTCGTTCAATTTTCTGGAGAGGTGGAATCACACGAACGTCGCTTCACGACGTGTGTCTCAAAGTCACCTTTAAACTGCTGACTTTGCACAATTGCAAAGTCACCTTCAAACTGCTGTGTTTGCACAATCAATGGCTGAGTTGAATATAATTCTACATGATGAAATCGCGGCACAACACATGGTTCTTGAAAAATATACTTGTTAATAAGGGTACAAAGAGTAAATCAATTATATGAATGTTAAATTTGTTATCTATCATCCTGTCCTGTTAACACTCTCAAGATTAACGATACCGCATGCACTCATTATCCTATTTAAACCGCCCACGTAATTATTATGAAAATCAATTATTGATTAACAGATAAATGAAAATTTCCGTCCAGTATCGCCTTGTTCAGTCTTACAAGCCTATATAAAAATTTTGATGTTGAAACCACACGTGGCTCTCGAGAAATATATTTGTTAACTAACGTGAAACGGGTAAATTAATTATATGAAAATTAAATATTTTTGTATGCATCATCTTGTCGTATTTAGAATATGAAGATTCGAGCTATGAATTTTCGAACTTTAATTGTCTGCAGTGATTTTGAACTCAATTGTTAATTAAAAATTGAATAACATTTTCACTTGCATAGTCTCACAAGCCCATATAAAAATTTTAATTTTTAAACTATACATGGATCTTGAGAAATGTAATTGTTAGCTAAAGTCCACTAAGTAAATTGATTACAGGAATATTATAATTTTTCTACACCATCCTGTCCTGTTTACATTTTCAATATTCCACACATGAATTTTATAATTTTAATGCTTCTAGTTCTTGTGTTATTCATGTGTTAATCAACAATTATTATTATCATTATTACATAATACAAATTATTATTAAACAACATTTATTATTAAAAAAAGTTAATAAAAATTATTTTTAACCAAATCCATTTGTTAATTAACAATTAAATAAATTTGTTCACTGTATATCACCTTTTTACTGAATATCACGCCCTTCTATTGAGCCCGGTGAGACAGTGCTATTTCATTAGAACTCGTACACTAATATCATTTAAATACAAGAAATTCATAAGGAATCAATAGCGTAGTAGCAGAGTGTCGGTCGTTAGGTAGGTCGTTAGGTAGGTCTCAGGTAAAATCTCAGGTAGGCTCAAAATTAATTTCGACGGAATTACGTCCGGACCACGTGTAATGGCCCCGTCCTATAGCCTAAAAAACTCTTTTCCTTTCCCACGCCAGCTCATCAACTTCACTCTCACTACCAGTCCACTCGCACGCTTAAGCCTTACATATCAGCTAAACCTAATACTCCTTTCCGGTCAACCTCACAACCGTCAGCACCTTAGCTCCAGTTTGCCCTTGGTCCCACGGGCCTTGTTCCTATGTCTTGACGACATCCCCTCCACTCTCATTAAGCCCTCTCCTTCCTTCACCTCATTAGCACTGTAGTTCATCATTAACAGTCAATCAGTTCGGACGTGCACTCCCGAATATACCAACGTGCCAATAAACGATCAATCTAAAATATTTCAAGTCTAACTTCATTCTCACTTCATTTAATCCGTTCGCCCATCACAAATTGGTGTCAGAAGTCCAACCCATCAACGCGCACAACCCAAATTTTTTTTTTTTAATATCACCGAAAATCCATCGAAAATAATCGGAAGTGAATATACGGAACGTGGAAGTGAAAAAAAAAAGAAAAATAATACCCGGAAATATCGTACGACAACTGAGGCATACGACACGGTACATCCAACGATATTCGAAAAATACAAAAAAGGAAGTAACTGAAAAGAAGGAAGGAAGGAAGGAAGAGAAAATATCGACCACGTAAAACTCCTAAAATCTAATGAAAATCGCCATTCTTTTAATAGCGGCAATGTAAGTAACATTAAATATTTCAAAATCCATTATAATATAAAATTCCCACGAACACGTGAAAAATTTTTTTGTGGTGCCTCAGCGAGCCCTTGTGACGCATGAGCGTATACCGCTGGCCTTTGTTACACCTATACGGCTCAATACACGCGTATTCTTGAGCGACTGAGTTACTCCATCAACTCGATCTCTCTATTTCAACGTTAGGCAAAATATAGATATTCCATTTGAATTTTTCATTTTTTCTCTTCATCCAAATTGATTGAACAAATTTAATAAAATCAACGAATTTATTTATTTTTTCCCCGTTCTCAAAATTTTTTCTCTCTCCATTTTCTATCAATTAAAAAAAAAAAGAAAAAATCGTAAAATAAAATTAAAAAAAAAAATAAATAAATAAATAAAGAACCCTCGTTTACAAAAAAAAAATTAATCCAACATGACCATAGTGGCGTAGAGGCTTACGACCAGGGATGGGCACCATCGAATGAAAAAGTATTTAAATACATCATTAAAATACAAAATGCTTTTCCACTCGTCATTTATATCGGGTACGAGTGACGAATGAATTGCCACTCGCCATTCGTTCCGCGTTCGAGTGACGAGTGGTTTGTCATTCTGTATTTAATTCGCGATCGAGTGACGGGTGGATTCCCACTCGTCATGTATTTCGGGTACGAGTGACGAATGAATTTCCACTCGCCATTCGTTTCGCGTTCGAGTAACGAGTGGTTTTTCATTCTGTATTTACTTCGCGACCGAGTGACGAATGGATTCCCACTCGTTGTTTACATCCGAACTGAGTGGAGAGTAGGGGAACCATTCTAACGCCGTCTTTGGTTCGAGTGGAAAAACACTCGTTATTTGTTTACTTTCAGATCCGAATGAATTTCAACTTGACAAATTTATCGAAAAAGATGGATTCTTGAATCGATAATTCCTTGAAATGAAAATGAACTTCCATTCGATATTTGGTTCAAATACGAGTGGAAATTTATTGACGTGATGCAGTGATAATAATAACGATAGATAGATAGATAGATACATTGTCAGAGAGACAGAGAGAGATTGAGAGAGAATGAGAGAGATTGAGAGAGAATAAGAGAGATTGCGAGAGAATGCGAGAGATTGAGAGAGAATAAGAGAGAATGAGAGAGAATGAGAGAGAATGAGAGAGAATGAGAGAGATTAAGAGAGATTGAGAGAAAATAAAAGAGATTGAGAGAGAATGAGAGAGATTGAGAGAGAATGAGAGAGAATGAGAGAGATTGAGAGAGAATAAGAAAGAATAAGAAAGAATAAGAGAGATTCAGAGAGATTGAGAGAGAATGAGAGAGATTGAGAGAGAATAAGAGAGAATGAGAGAGATTGAGAGAGAATAAAAGAGATTGAGAGAGAATGAGAGAGATTGAGAGAGAATGAGAGAGATTGAGAGAGAATGAGAAAGAATTAGAGAGATTAAGAGAGAATGAGAGAGATTGAGAGAGAATAAGAGAGAATGAGAGAGATTGAGAGAGAATAAGAGAGATTGAGAGAGAATGAGAGAGATTGAGAGAGATTGAGAGAAAATGAGAGAGATTGAGAGAGAATGAGAGAGATTGAGAGAGATTAAGAGAGAATGAGAGAGAATGAGAGAGATTTAGAGTGAATGAGAGAGATTGAGAGAGAATGAGAGAGAATAAGAGAGAATGAGAGAGAATGAGAGAGATTGAGAGAGTAAGAGAGAATAAGAGAGAATAAGAGAGATTGAGAGAGAATGAGAGAGATTGAGCGAGAATAAGAGAGAATAAGAGGGAATGAGATAGATTGAGAGAGAATGAGAGAGATTGAGAGAGAATAAGAGAGATTGAGAGAGATTGAGAGAGCATGAGAGAGAATAAGAGAGATTAAGGGAGAATGAGAATAAGAGAGATTGAGAGAGAATGAGAGAGAAGGAGAGAGATTGAGAGAGGATGAGAGAGAATCAGAGAGAATCAGAGAGATTGAGAGAGAATAAGAGAGATTGAGAGAGAATAAGAGAGATTAAGAGAGAATAAGAAAGAATGAGAGAGAATGAGAGAGAATGAGATGGATTGAGAGAGATTGAGAGAGAATAAGAGAGATTGAGAGAGATTGAGAGAGAATGAGAGAGATTAAGGGAGAATAAGAGAGATTGAGAGAGAATGAGAGAGAGTGAGCGAGATTGAGAGAGAATGAGAGAGATTGAGAGAGAATGAGAGAGAATGAGAGAGATTGAGAGAGAATTAGAGAGAGTGAGAGAGAATAAAAGAGATTGACAGAGATTGAGAGAGAATGAGAGAGATTGAGAGAGAATGAGAGAGAATCAGAGAGAGTGAGAGAGATTGAGAGAGAATAAGAGAGATTGAGAGAGAATAAGAGAGATTGAGAGATAATAAGAGAGAATGAGAGAGTTTGAGAGAGAATAAGAGAGATTGAGAGAGAATAAGAGAGATTAAGAGAGAATAAGAGAGAATGAGAGAGAATGAGAGAGAATAAGATAGATTGAGAGAGAATGAGAGAGATTGAGAGAGAATAAGAGAGATTGAGAGAGATTGAGAGAGCATGAGAGAGAATGAGAGAGATTAAGGGAGAATAAGAGAGATTGAGAGAGAATGAGAGAGAGTGAGCGAGATTGAGAGAGATTGAGAGAGATTGAGAGAGAATGAAAGAGATTGAGAGAGAATGAGAGAGATTGAAAGAGAATAAAAGAGATTGAGAGAGATTGAGAGAGAATGAGAGAGATTGAGAGATAATGAGAGAGAATCAGAGAGAGTGAGAGAGATTGAGAGAGATTGAGAGAGAATAAGAGAGATTGAGAGAGAATAAGAGAGATTGAGAGATAATAAGAGAAAATGAGAGAGATTAAGAGTGAATGAGAGAGATTGAGAGAGGATGAATAAGAATGAGAGAGAATGAAAGAGAGAGAGAGATTAAGAGAGAAAGAGATTGAGAGAGCGAGAAAGATTGAGAGAGAGAGAGAGAGATTGAGGGAGAGAGAGAGCTGTATTTTTTTATTGATTGATTTATGTTGGAGAATATTCAAGCCTTCGCGCCGTTAATACGTAACTCATATGCGGAAGACACTGACCTGACACACGAAGTACATACACATATACAAACATACACAGAGCAACTATCATACACACAAATACAACGTGCTGACAGACAACAGTGTAATACGTCATTAACATAATAAATACAGAGCAACAATATAAACAACGAGTTCCCATTTACTGCGTAACCTGGTCCAAGTCTAACAGGTTATGGGCCCAGACATCGCGGAGATCGTAAGCAAACAAAGTTATATACACAACAAATAAATGAGCGAACCTAACCTCCAAGCCTAGCCTACAAGCAGATAAACGTGGTCGGAGAGGTTAAGCGACGATGGCATCGGCGACAATAAACTCAACGAGGATCGAGCTTCTAAATAAAGACAATTACGACACGTGGAGTATGCACGTGGAAGCCCTCCTGGTGAAGAACGACACATGGAGTTTCGTATGCGGAGAATCGCCCGAGCCGACGGTCACCGAGAGCGACGCGGCGAGCGTCTCCGCGCACAAAGTTTGGCAACAGTCCGATAGAAAAGCCCGTGCGGACTTAATATTATCAATTAGCTCGGCAGAATTGCCGAATGTAAGACACTGCAGTACGTCCAACCAAATCTGGAAAAAATTAAAATCGATGTACGCGTCGAAGGGTCCGGCTCGCAAAGCTACTCTCCTGAAGCAACTCACGCTGCAACGTATGCAGGAAGGAGAGGACGTCAGGGAGCACATAGGAAAATTCTTCGACGCCGTGGATAAGCTGCAAGCGATGGACGTCAATATAAATAAGGATTTGTTAAGCATAATGTTACTGTATAGCTTGCCTGACACTTTCGAAAATTTCAGATGCGCAATTGAATCCAGAGTCGAATTGCCATCTGCGGAATCGCTAAAGATAAAAATACTCGAGGAAAATGATGCAAGGAAGCAAAAGAACAAAGAATCGGAGTCCGGGGCTCTATTCGCGAAGCATCGACGATACCAGGAACCGAATAGAGCATCGAAGGGCTCACGATCGGCCGGCAGAAACAAATATCACGGAAACACAAATCCCAAGACTCAGTGTTTCAAATGCAATCGATTCGGGCACATGAGTAACGAGTGCTCGTGGCAGGCGGAGGAACATTCCACCGAGGAGGACGACGAGGAAGAGGTAGATATATATTATGTCAGCGAGGGTACCGAGGAAGAGGCACGGAAGCTAGAAATCGAGCAGCCGACGAGCAAGTGGTGCCTCGACAGCGGCTGTACCTCTCATATATGCCGTGACAAAACAAAATTCACGAGTTTTTCACCGGACGAACGAGCCAAGTTAAATCTAGCCAACAACGCTTCAACAAAAATCGAAGGTAGAGGTAATGTACGATTCCGAACTACGGACGGCACGGAAAACAAGCCTGTGCAACTTAATAATGCTCTATTCGTACAGGACCTGCGATCTAACCTCCTGTCGGTCGCAAAAATCACCGATAAAGGCAACGAGGTGACCTTTTACAAATACGGAGCGGTGGTTACCGATAGAAATGGAGACACGAAGATGACAGCGGAAAGAACAGGAAACTTATATTACGTAATCGAGGCGGAAGAGGAAGCACGAACGACAACGGAAGCTGTAGACCCGCGGAAATTATGGCATCAGCGATTCGGACATCTAAACGCCAAAGCGCTCAAGCAGATGACGAAGGAAGGGAAAGTAAAGGGATTGTCGCCCCCTCCGGAGGGCGATTTGCCCCCCTGCGACATTTGTGTAAAGGGTAAGCTCGCATCCAAGCCTTTCCAGATTCGAAAAGAGAGGTGCGGGGAAGTACTCGGTATCGTCCACTCCGACATTTGCGGTCCCATGCGGACGCAATCCAAGGGAGGAGCGAAGTACTTCGCGACGTTTATAGATGACAACACAGGATGGTGCCAGGTTTACTTCCCGAAGAAAAGAGACGAGATTCTTCAGGTCTTCAAAAATTTCAAGAATATGATGGAGACAGAAACCGGACAAAAAATAAAAGCATTGCAAACCGACAATGGCACGGAGTATTGCAGCTCGCGATTCAACGAGTTTCTTGAAGAACATGGAATACGAAGGAGACTCACCGTGCCACACACCCCGCAACAGAACGGTGTGGCCGAGCGGAGAAATCGGACGCTTCTCGACATGGCTCGATGTCAACTCATACAATCGGGTTTACCGCCCTCCTTCTGGGCGGAGGCAGTCGGCACGGCAAATTACATCAGAAATAGATGCGTGAGCAAATCGTTGGCAAACGAGACACCATTCGAGCGACTCAAAGGTTGGACTCCCGTAGTCGGACATATGAGGACGTTCGGAACTAAAGTTTTCATACTCGACAAAACTCCGACACTCGGCAAATTTGAACCTAGAACGAAGGAAGGAGTATTCATCGGGTACCCGGAACAGACCAAGGGCTACCGCGTCTGGATTCCAGCAGAAAACAAGGCAGTCGTTTCAAGAGACGTACAATTCGCTAAGGAAAGCGATATAGAGCAAGACGACTCGGAGAACCGAAAAGCTATCGTTAAAGACGTAAAGCCCGAAGAACCCCAAATAGAGACGCAAATCAGACCCAATGCTTCAACTCACGCCGAACCCGCGAAACGAGGAAAAGGGAGACCGCGTATTCTACGACTAGGAAGTCGAGGAAGACCGCGAAAAGAGTACCAAATAGCTCGAGATCGATCGGATTCAGACTCGAGCGCCTCAACCCAAAGTGAGCGCGGAAAGAAGCGACCTCCGAGCACGCCGAGTATCAACAGAAAGAAAAGAGCACGAAGTGTAGTCAAAATGGGAGAGCACGTCTCCGATGGAGAAATCGACGACGACGAAGGAGACTACGGGGACGACGAGGTTTTCCAAGAGCCAGATGACGAAGCCCAGATTACAAAGGAGACGGCAAACGTCGTAGAGTACGCATTAATAGCGCTGGAACTCGACGTGAAAGAAGCACTGACAGGACCTGACGCCACGTCATGGAAGGAAGCTATACGATCCGAAGTCGAATCTCACATGCGATACAACACATGGAAATTAGTAGATCGTCCGTTCGATAAAAACGTTATCGGAAGTAAAACGGTTCTCAAAAGGAAACTGAAAGCCGACGGCAGTCTCGAAAGGAGGAAAGCACGCATCGTGGCACGCGGATTCGCTCAACGACCTGGCAGCGATTACTTCGAGACTTTCGCACCCGTCGCGAGACTCGACTCGGTCAGACTTCTCGTGGCGCTAGCGGTGGAACACCAGCTACATCTGCATCAACTCGATATTACGACTGCATATCTCAACGGCACGATCGACGAGGAAATATACATGGAAGTCCCGGCAGCTCTCGATCAAGGGCTACGGCACATCATCGAAACACAGAAGGAGAACACCACGGCAAGCGAGCGAGCAACGAAAATGCTCGAACAGCTACGCAAGGGGAACAAAGTGTGCAAGCTAAATAAGGCAATATATGGGTTAAAACAAGCAGGAAAACAATGGCACAACAAACTCGACGGGATACTAACCGAAAGAGGGCTAACCGCAACGAAATACGATCCCTGTGTATATCACACAGAAAACGACCACGAAAAGTTGATAGTTCTCATCTACGTCGACGATATCCTGATAGCCTCGAAGAACAGAGAACAAATTCACGACCTCAAGAAGAGTCTATCAGATCAATTGGAAGTAAAGGACATCGGAACCTACTGCTTAGGCATTGAAATAAATCAACAATTAGCCGAAACTACACTTAACCAAAGAAAATACACGCTTGAACTACTTACAAAATACGGCATGGGAAATTGCAATCCCGTTTCAACACCGGCCGAGGTCGGACATAAACTGACAAATACGGACAAACCAGAAGAGAAACTAACAAACGCGAGACTGTACAAGGAACTAGTCGGAGGACTAATGTATCTCGCCGTGGGCACCAGACCGGACATTATGCACACCGTGAGCACGCTTGCCCAGTTCAACGAACATCCGGAGGAACAGCACTGGAGGGCAGCGAAAAGGTTGCTCCGATACCTGAAAGGAACGTGCGAACTCGGATTGACCTACAAAAAAACCGGGCAACCGCTAACAGGCTACGTGGACGCGGATTGGGGTAACTGTGCAGTCGACAGACGCTCCTATACAGGGTACGCATTTATACTCGGGGACGGAGCTGTAAGCTGGAAAGCTCAAAAACAGAAAACCGTAGCACTATCCTCCACCGAAGCCGAGTATATCGCGTTGACCGAGGCGGCGAAAGAAGCGACATACCTGAAGGGCATACTGACGACACTCGGATCCGAAAAATTGTCAAGCGTTATCATAAGGTGCGACAACCAAGGAGCCGCGCAACTCGCACAAAACAACATGTACCACCCACGAACGAAACATATAGACATACGGCATCACTATATACGAGATCTCACTAGAGAAGAAAAAATTCAACTAGAACACATCTCCACGCAGGACATGGTCGCCGACGTAATGACGAAACCGTTGGCCAGCCCGAAACATCGCCAATGCATCCGGCAACTCGGACTGAAGGATGCACTGAGAAGAAATTGACCGACGCTCGAATTGAGGGAGAGTGTTGGAGAATATTCAAGCCTTCGCGCCGTTAATACGTAACTCATATGCGGAAGACACTGACCTGACACACGAAGTACATACACATATACAAACATACACAGAGCAACTATCATACACACAAATACAACGTGCTGACAGACAACAGTGTAATACGTCATTAACATAATAAATACAGAGCAACAATATAAACAACGAGTTCCCATTTACTGCGTAACCTGGTCCAAGTCTCACAATTTATTTAATTGAGCATAATTTAGCCTTTGGCTTCTACATACAAGTACGCAAAAAATACATTTTTATTACCTAAAGCTAACATCTACTCCCTTGTTTTTTCATACAATTTCTTCCTCCTTTACATATTCTTTCTCTACTTTTATTGCACCTCTTCGTCTTGTATTATATGTATGTCCTGCACCTACTAATTGCACTTCGCTACTCAAATACCTCGGTAACATTTCATTTTTAACTTTATACAAAAAAACACATGCATTAAAATTTATCCTCTGTCTTATATTTAGGGAGTACAGTGCATTTAACATATAATTTATTCTCGTATACCGATCACAGCGTATAATTGCAAAAAATATGAAAAGATTACAACATTTGAAAATTCATAAATGAGAATTTGAGAATAAAATCCGAGATCGATCGAGACACTGTTTCAGCGATAGAACAATTGTAGAAATAATTTTGATGCAGATAAAAAGTGTGCGGAAAAATACATTAGTCATGTTGGCGTGAAACGCCCCATGTGCACGATACATACGGAAAGAGGCACAAAAGAAAAAGTATTGTTATGAGTGATCGATAATCGATATATATATATATATATACAAAAATAAAAAAAAAAGCATTTGACGTATCTATATATACGTGTGTATGCGTGTGTGTGTATTTTGTATGGCTAAGCCGAAGACCGAAGCAAAGCGAAAAAACTCTCCGGGAAAAAGTGGGGGTTGTGGATCGCCGCTACAGCAGGAGAAAAGTATAACGTTCAGTCGCAAAACATATGTGGACAAAGCCGAATCAGAATCGAAAATGGAATCGAACAATCCAAACGTAAGCATTCCAGACTTGCCTTTTCAAGTAAACTTTTTTTCCAAATTAATAATGAATAGTATAACATAGTTATCTGTTGATTTTCACTCCAAAATAAGTTCCTCATTTTCGAGGAGCAGATTTTCGGAGTAAAATTCTACAAATATTCATCTAATTATCCTACAGAGTTATTATCAATAATACAAAAATTGTTCTAGATGAATCAACCACAGCCACCGGGAACGGAAAATTTTTTACCCAGGGGACAGGGTGTCTATCAGCCGTGGATAATAAATTATCCACGGTATAATGGACCACCCGGCCCCTGGGTACATATTAATACGACGCCGGCGAACAATGGTGGACCAACAAATCCTGGTCGAGGGGGATCGCCGCAGAATGCTTCGGCATCAAGCTCAAGCAGGCCGGTGACACCGCCGGCCGAATCGGTGAATGAGAACCACCGAACCGACAACAAAGGTAGATACTCAAATAAGAAATAAACATATACACTTCTGAAGTATATACAAATTATAATGACTCCGTAATACATATATTTTCTTTTACAGAGAAACAACGTCGAAAAAGAGGCGGGCGGTGGGCCAAGCAGCGCCGTCAGCGCGCAGCCGACCGTCAGCAGGTCGCACTATTCATTCGCGATTTCGCACTCGGACAGCGACGGCGCGAGTGGAAAAAAAAAAAAAAAAAAAAAACAACATGTTCTTTTGTTCATTTCACATTAAATTATACATTATATTCTATACTATTTATTCATTCCTACATTATATTCCATACATTAAATTACATTACTATTATATTATATATTAATAATAATTATAATCTAACATCGTTTAAAATTAATAAATAAATTTTTAATATAAATCTGAATGGAATTTTCTTTCTCTCTCTCTCTCTCTATCACTCTCTCTCTCTCTCTCTCTCTCTCTGAATCTCTCTCTCGCTCTATCTCTCTCTTTCTCTCTCTCTCTCTCTCAAACTCTCTCTCTCTCTCTCTCTCTCTCTCTCTCTCTCTCTCTCTCACTCTCTCTCTGTCTATCTATCTCTCTCTGGCTATCTCTATATACCCCTCTCTCTCTCATTATATCTCAATCTCTCTCATACTCTCTCAATCTCGCTCAATCTCGCTCACTCTCTCTCATTCTTTCTTAATCTCTCTCATTCTCTTTTAATCTCGCTCACTCTCTTTCATTCTCTCTCAATCTCTCTCATTCTCTCTCAATCTCTCTCATTCTCTCTTATTCTCTCTCATTCTCTCTCAATCTCTCTCATTCTCTCTCATTCTCTCTCTATCTCTCTCATTCTCTCTCAATCTCTCTTATTCCCTCTCAATCTCTCTTATTCTCTCTCAATCTCTCTCATTCTCTGTTATTCTCTCTCATTCTCTTTCATTCTCTCTCAATCTCTCTCATCCTCTCTCAATCTCTCTTATTCTCTCTCAATCTCTCTCAATCTCTCTCATTCTCTCTCATTTACACTCATTTTCTCTTATTCTCTATCAATCTCTCTCATTCTCTCTCTCAATCTCGCTCACTCTCTCCCATTCTCTCTTAAACTCTCTCAGTCTCTCTTAATCTCTCTCAATCTCTCTCATTCTCTCTTATTCTCTCTCATTCTTCCTCATTCTCTCTCAATCTCTCTTATTCTCTCTTATTCCCTCTCATTCTCTCTCAATCTCTCTCATTCTCTCTCAATCTCTCTTATTCTCTCTCATTCTCTCTCATTCTCTCTTATTCTCTCTCATTCTCTCTCAATCTCTCTCATTCTCTCTCAATCTCTCTCAATCTCGCTCACTCTCTCCCATTCTCTCTCAATCCACCTCATTCTCTCTCATTCTCACTCATTTTCTCTTATTCTCTCTCAATCTCTCTCATTCTCTCTCAATCTCTCTCATTCTCTGTTATTCTCTCTCATTCTCTTTCATTCTCTCTCAATCTCTCTCATCCTCTCTCAATCTCTCTTATTCTCTCTCAATCTCTCTCAATCTCTCTCAATCTCTCGCAATCTCGCTCACTCTCTCCCATTCTATCTCAATCCCTCTCATTCTCTCTCATTTGCACTCATTTTCTCTTATTCTCTCTCAATCTCTCTCATTCTCTCTCAATCTCTCTCAATCTCGCTCACTCTCTCCCATTCTCTCTTAATCTCTCTCAGTCTCTCTTAATCTCTCTCAATCTCTCTCATTCTCTCTTATTCTCTCTCATTCTTCCTCATTCTCTCTCAATCTCTCTTATTCTCTCTTATTCCCTCTCATTCTCTCTCAATCTCTCTCATTCTCTCTCAATCTCTCTTATTCTCTCTCATTCTCTCTCATTCTCTCTTATTCTCTCTCATTCTCTCTCAATCTCTCTCATTCTCTCTCAATCTCTCTCAATCTCGCTCACTCTCTCCCATTCTCTCTCAATCTCTCTCATTCTCTCTCATTCTCACTCATTTTCTCTTATTCTCTCTCAATCTCTCTCATTCTCTCTCAATCTCTCTCATTCTCTGTTATTCTCTCTCATTCTCTTTCATTCTCTCTCAATCTCTCTCATCCTCTCTCAATCTCTCTTATTCTCTCTCAATCTCTCTCAATCTCTCTCAATCTCTCGCAATCTCGCTCAATCTCTCCCATTCTATCTCAATCTCTCTCATTCTCTCTCATTTGCACTCATTTTCTCTTATTCTCTCTCAATCTCTCTCATTCTCTCTCAATCTCTCTCAATCTCGCTCACTCTCTCCCATTCTCTCTTAATCTCTCTCAGTCTCTCTTAATCTCTCTCAATCTCTCTCATTCTCTCTTATTCTCTCTCATTCTTCCTCATTCTCTCTCAATCTCTCTTATTCTCTCTTATTCCCTCTCATTCTCTCTCAATCTCTCTCATTCTCTCTCAATCTCTCTTATTCTCTCTCATTCTCTCTTATTCTCTCTCATTCTCTCTCAATCTCTCTCATTCTCTCTCAATCTCTCGTATTCTCTCTCAACCTCTCTCAATCTCTCTCAATCTCGCTCACTTTCTCCCATTCTCTCTCAATCTCTCTCATTCTCTCTCATTCTCACTCATTTTCTCTTATTCTCTCTCAATCTCTCTCATTCTCTCTCAATCTCTCTCAATCTCGCTCACTCTTTCCCATTCTCTCTCAATCTCTCTCAGTCTCGCTTAATCTCTCTCAATCTCTCTCATTCTCTCTTATTCTCTCTCATTCTTCCTCATTCTCTCTCAATCTCTCTTATTCTCTCTCATTGTCTCTTATTCTCTCTCATTGTCTCTCATTCTCTCTTATTCTCTCCCATTCTCTCTCAATCTCGCTCAATCTCTCCCATTCTCTCTCATTCTCTCTTATTCTCTCTCATTCTCTCTCAATCTCTCTCATTCTCTCTCAATCTCTCTTATTCTCTCTCATTCTCTCTTATTCTCTCTCAATCTCTCTCATTCTCTCTCAATCTCTCTTATTCTCTCTCAATCTCTCTTATTCTCTCTCAATCTCTCTCATTCTCTCTTATTCTCTCTCATTCTCTCTTATTCTCTCCCAATCTCTCTCATTCTCTCACAATCTCTCTCATCCTCTCTCAATCTCTCTCATTCTCTCTCAATCTCTCTCACTCTCTATGATTCTCTCTCATTCTCTCTCAATCTCTCTCAATCTCTCTTATTCTCTCTTATACTCTCTCAATCTCTCTCATTCTCTCTCAATCTCTCTCATTCTCTCTCAATCTCTCTCATTCTCTCTTAATCTCTCTCTGTCTCTCTGAGTATGTATCTATCTATCTATCTATCTATTTTACTCTCACTGCATCACGCCAATAAATTTCCACTCGTATTTGAACCGAATATGGAGTGGAAATTCATTTTAATTTAAAGGAATTATCGATCCAAGAATCCATCTTTTTCGATAAATTTGTCGAGTGGAAATTCATTCGGATCTGAAAGTAAACAAATAACGAGTGTTTTTCCACTCGAACCGCAGACGGCGTTCGAATGGTTCCCCCACTCTTCACTCAGTTCGGATGTAAACAACGAGTGGGAATCCATTCGTCACTCGGTCGCGAAGTAAATACAGAATGAAAAACCACTCGTTACTCGAACGCGAAACGAATGGCGAGTGGAAATTCATTCGCCACTCGTACCCGAAATAAATGACGAGTGGGAATCCACTCGTCACTCGAACGCGAAACGAATGGCGAGTGGAAATTCATTCGCCACTCTTACCCGGAGTAAATGACGAGTGGAAATCCACTCTTCACTTAAATTTACAATAAATGAGGAATGAAAAACCATTCGTCATTTTTTTTTTTTACGTTAATTTTGCCCATCCCTGCTTACGACTAAATTCAACAAATACATTTTTTTTTAAATTTAAATACCGAAAACATAAGTTCATACGATATGTCAATCAGTGGCGTCACCTTTCGCGATGTATACAACCCAATCCCCACATTCGATGGCAAAAACATACCTGTCGACCACTTTATCAAAGCATGCAAAAGAGCAATCAAAATATTACCCGAAAATGAACACGCAAAATTACTTATCATGTTACAATACAAATTAAACGGAACCGTTCTTGATTTCGCAGAAACAAAAACACATGAAACAATTACAGAATTTCTTAACGAACTTAGAGACAATTTTAGTGCCCCAATCGAATTACTTGATCTCGAATTAGAATTAAAAACAATGTCACAAAATTATAATGAGCTAGTACCAGAATACGCGACACGAACACGAGTAATTTTAAAACGAATAACAGAAAGATTAGAGGAATGTTACACTCAGGAAAGCGAAAAAGAATACCTCAAGAATAGAATAGCAGAACTAAGAAAATCGGTAACATGAGCCTTCGTTAGAGGCCTTTTCGACAAAATAGATAGTTTTTTGATTAATCAAAACATTCAGTCCCTTGAACAAGCCATAAAAGAAGCAAGTAATATCGAACAAGAACTTTTGAAACGGAGAACAGTAAATCTTAATCGAATAACTCACAAAAATACCCAAATAGAACAATCTGAGCCAGCGAAAGCACATTTCGTCCGAACACGACAGGAAATAACACAAACATATTGCGAATATCACCAAATGAACAGTCATTCCACTGCAGAATGCTTCACAATAAAAGAATTAAGAGAAAACCGGAGCAGAAGATCTAGGGATTCATTCCACCAGAACACACCAAATTTTCAAAACAAGTATCACAGCGATTTGCGCGATCACCAACAAAATTTTCGAAATAGATATCGCAACGACTCAAACGACAGAGAAAGGGATTTTCAAAACAGATATCGCGACGATTCAAATGACAGGCGACGAAATTTTCAAAATAGGTACCGTGACAATTCCTGCAACAGACAATATTCCGATCACGGATATCGCAGCGATTCGCGCGACCGACAATATTCCGATCATAGATATCGCAGCGATTCGCGCGACAGACAGAAAAATTATTACAGAGACAATTCACGAGATAGGTATCGCGACCACGACCGCGGAAGTTACCAAAATAATCATCACAATTAAGACTCATACAATTATTACAGTAACTCGGGAAACAGATCTCGAGATAATTTTTGCGACAGATTCTCTAACGATAAGTCACAAAAACGACGTAGCGAAAGTACGGAAAGACTTAAGGACCAAATTCGCGAACTCACAAAAACCGTAGCGGAAATTCAGCAATAAAAAAACTCGAGTCCGACTTCGTGGGACAGCGCGACGCGAAGCAAATCACAAGAGCGCTCAACACCAGACCAATAAACGAGAAAAATCTCGAAATACAAAATACGCTATCACGAAATCCAGTCAAAATTCTCCATATCAGACCCCGAGAACAATCATCGGAGCTATCAGAAAACGAAACAAAAAGGTCAAGAATATCGCAAGAATCCAACAAACGTATTCGATCATCATCATCGAACCAGTCCTCTGGTAATCCAGCAGGGAACAAGATAATATTACTACCAGGAAAAATGGGAGAATTGGAAGACATTGACACAGACTCAGATCAAAAAATGACATCAGATGATCAGGAACAAAACAGAGGGAGTGCATGACCCAAAGTAAATCCAAAAATCGACGACAACTACGACTCGTCAATGTCTGAAGAAGAAGAACAAATTGAACTCACAAAAACTGAACAGGAACCGACACGGCAAATTTCAAACGACAACCCACAGGAAAACGGATTGGAGAACGATACGGCAAACAAAGAAACGGCAAACGAACCAAGCAAACTAACTAGGAAACGAGAGGATTCAACAAAATTATGCGAAAATTCAGACAAAGAAGAAATGGAAAGCTTAACGCAGCAACAAGAACATTTAAAAAGCTCAACGCAGCAAAGAAAATAGAAAAAACTCAACGAAGCAACAAAAAGAAGAAATAAAACGCTCATTGCAGCAAAAAGTAAAAGATCCGAGCCCCGAGCCGCCACCCCGGATCTTTATCGATGCTAGTGATCGCTTTGGAAGACCCAGAGCCACATGCAACGATAGCATTGCTACTCACAATACTCACGGTAGACCCGGAGTCGTGAGATACAATGACACATACAACGAAATGGCAAACGAAATAGAAAATGAAACGGCAACGAAAGAGGAAAAGTCTGCGGAACTGGAGGTTGTCCCAAACTTTAGGTCACCAACATCAGACAAAAGCGACGGAAAACGCGCGAAACAACCGGACGCGCAACCCAACTTCAGGTCACCACCATCATCTCGGGACCTGCAAGAAGAAGAGGAACGGACATTACCAACTCAGGTGGAAAAACAACTCCAATTGAAACCTACAACATCGTACTCCACACGTCCAACTTCTTCATGGGCATTTGAACCAAGTACGTCGAAACAGGCCAGTTATAAGGACATCGAACCAACCTTCCGATCTCCACCAGAAATACAAGCGGTCCCAGCACCATCACCGATCACTAAACGTGGACCAGGCAGATCGTAGAAGAGACCTCCATCTCAACTATCGACGGCGGTTATAAAACGCAAACCTGGCAGACCTCGAAAAAAAAAAAAAAATCATTTTCCTCATTACCACCACTAGTTGCCAAACGTGGACGGAGAAGACCACGAAAAAAATGCACCATTTGTACAAAAAAACACAGGAAAGTCCCATACATCTGGACATGCCATTTTCAACCGACAGCGATCCCGAGAGCTCAACATCGACATAGCGTTCGTATCATCACAATATCACAGAAATCGACTAACGTTAATCGACTCATAACGAACAACCAGGCATACAGCAAGAGGTGAAAAAAAAATAACAGCAGAACCCGACTTCGCAACAAAACAAACAGATGTTACCGACTACGTCGGACCTTTTTATCAAGACCAAGACCAAACAACATACGTCGAAACGCAAATGGAAGAATTGTCTGCCATACCAACAAGAGAGTTAAGTCGGTCAAATGATATAACGAAATCCCCCCACTAAGAGGAACAAAACCGAACGGAAATTAGAACCAAAATAAATATGCCGACAACCAATGAAAAGAATCTAATAACACACATAACGACAAACTGCACAGGTACCGTGAAGAACAACACATTCAAAACAAAATGCAACAAACAACGTCGGTACACGAGTCGTACAAAGCGAAGAACATTAACGGCAACGAAACTTCAAGATATTTTCGCAAAGAAACACTAACAAAAAAGACACACATTACTCTATTTCATCGGAAACATTTATCAATAAGGATTAGAACAACGACATCGACGACACAACTAGAATAAGTACACAAATAGAAACACTCGCAAACAAACTCACTAGAACTAACGGAAATTGTCTATAACTATATACACACATTTTAAAAGCAGGTTTCGACACAACACACCAACAAGCTTTAGCAAAAACAATAAACAAGGAAATGTGTAACATCAACCTCGCTCTCCTCGGACTTTGAGACGACGCAGAAGTTACACGACACAAACAAAGAACCATACTCTTTATGACAGAAAGCGTAGAAGCCCTTATAGAATTAGAAATCGATACAGAAACACTAAAAAATGCAATCCTTTTTGCAAAATCCGGACAAATATACCCACAATTTTTACCAGCGAAAACAATCTTACGCAGCGCAGAAGCTATCACGAAATCATCATCAAGCACAGAATTTTCAACACCATTAGATACAAAACACATATTTGATATAGCGACTTTGACGAAATTAACAGTTTTCACAACAAAAAAATAATAATTTATGTCATAAGAATTATAGTGTTAGATTTAGCACACTATTAATTATACCAGCATTTATTATGTTATAAATTTATATCATCAAAATTCCACTGTTAGATTCAACACACTATTAATTATACCAGCCTTGCGATTTGTGTTCATTAAACAATCAATACAATACAAGGTATTACTGAAAACTTCGAAGATTTTTGTTTTTTAATGGCACCTATACGTACCACCTATGATCGAAAGCCTATTCATCATCTGCGATAACCACGAAACACAAATCAAAACAATAGAAAATTCAGGCATTTTACAGTTAAAACCGTCATGTCGATCTAAAACGAAAAAGTGGTAACTAATATACATTGATTTTTATAAAAAAATAAAAAAAAGCACTATTATTTTAATTGATACGCATACACGTTTTTTTAATAAAAGATAGCTACAGATATTTCATGAAATCAAAATAACAAATAAATCATAATCATTAACCATGTAAACAAGGTGTATCGCTCAGTCGTCACAAGGACCAACAGAATCAAACCATCCAAATCCAGCCTAACACACTTTTCCTCCTACTAACCTTAAAGCTAATCAGAATTTAGACTGTTTCAGGATAATCATCAATCAAATAAACGAAAAGCAACGACGATCGAAAAATCGGATATATCATAACCAATTAAACAGAAAAATTTTAACCCTGAAGGAAACAAAAGCACAAAGGAATCATGAATTATCTTATAGTCAAATATTTTTGCGCAATACATATGATTACTCTTACGGATACCTTACAGACCATACCCTTCCATACCATATAACAAACCGCTCACCACTAACACGAAAGCTAATGAACTCAGTCAGTTTCAGATCTCAGCACTTAGGAAAAATTCAAGAGAATTCATAGTCGAAACAGACAAGCATCCCCACAGATTCGATACAAGCCAATGGACAAGGAAGCAAAAATCCACACGACATAATGGTCAAACCAACGGACTGAAGCCATCTGACAGAAGAAACACAAAATACATACACACAAACAAAACCATTTACGAAAATATAACACACACGTCGTTTCTCATTTCATTATATAGAATCAATTTTTCATTATATAAAATCAGAACACTAAAATATTATTGTAAACGAATTATTGTATATCACGATGCGGAGCATCGTTTCGTAAGAGGGGGAGTGTCACGGCCCCGTCCTATAGCCTAAAAAACTCTTTTCCTTTCCCACGCTAGCTCATCAACTTCACTCTCACTACCAGTCCACTCGCACGCTTAAACCTTACATATCAGCTAAACCTAATACTCCTTTCCGGTCAATCTCACAACCGTCAGCACCTTAGCTCCAGTTTACCCTTGGTCCCACGGGCCTTGTTCCTCTGTCTTGACGACATCCCCTCCACTCTCATTAAGCCCTCTCCTTCCTTCACCTCATTAGCACTGTAGTTCATCATTAACAGTCAATCAGTTCGGACGTGCACTCCCGAATATACTAACGTGCCAATAAACGATCAGTCTAAAATATTTCAAGTCTAACTTCATTCTCACTTCATTTAACCCGTTCGCCCATCACACACGAAGCCGGAAACACTCGTAAAAAAAAATCTCAAAATCATCAATTTTTTTTTTAATGATTATTTAAGGATCGAAAGTGCTGAATTCGTTTACTGCGGAGGATCGTGGGTTCAAATCCCGGTCGATGACTTTTCTTTTTCAAAATTTACAGGATTTTCGAAAATAATGGAAAAACAGTTATAAACTCGTTCATCGATCATTCCTAATAGCTAATTTATAAATAATAAATAAACTATTACTACTACTAACACACTTGGATTGCAGTGCATACATGACTTGATATGATCATGGACGATTTAATATGATCATACACGATTTGGTATGATCATACACGATTCGGTATGATCAGACATGGCCACTTTTCTGGCATAAGTCATACAAGACTAGTTATAAATGATCACGTATGATCAGATATGATTTTTTTTTCTCGGGAGTGTAACTGTGGGTCGTAGGAGAGACTGATTGTATAAGACATTGTACTTGCTTTTCTCCTTCGACTGCTAAAGTTCTTCCGGAATGCATTTCTAGTTGGGAGCCACTCTGATCTGCGTTGAATGTATTTGACAATCCGTACCTTCTAATATTTTGCTTTACGTCATGGACTAATTTTTGAATTTGTTGTTCCAAGACTTTTTCATCTTCAATTGTTTTGGATGTAATTAATGTATTAATTTTTCTCGATACGATACGATGAGCTGCTTTGAATGAACTTATCCACGTACGAGATGCTTTGAAACGAAAATCGGTATGCCCTATTTCTTTTTGAGCATGGAAGGCTCATTTTTTCAAATCGGAATCATGCACTAAACCAGCATCCACAGCAGCTTTGAAATTTTCGAAAGTGTAACCACAAATTCATGCTAATTTTTCTTTGTATGTCCACCCCTTGTTCAAATTGTAGGCCCACCACTGCAACTGTCGTATAGATAGCACTTTCTTGAACTTTTGTTTAACACTACCCAAGCCTAAATTTCGTTTCTTCCCGCTGCGTCAATACTCAACGGCCTTTAATTTGTACTCGTAAGATAAGTCTTCGTTATCACGAGTGCATGTATCAGGCGGAAGTTCTGGTTCATACAGGGCGTTTGCCGATTCTTTATCTTCAACAACTTCCATTTTCCAATCCTTAAACGGTTCTTCGAAATGCAAAGAATTTTCTTCTACCATTTCGAAACCACTGTATTCGTTCATTGCACTCAACAAAATATTTTCAAAGTTTTCTTTCAACTGTATTTCATCATTATTTACTGGTGAATCCGGTAAACGCATAACTTCAAAAGTTGCGAGAAGCATTCTAATAACGTTCAAAGGATTTATCTTCATTTTGATAAATATTTGCAATTTCGTTTTAAATAGTCTCGAATTGTAGCTGACTTCTTACGTCATGTAAAAGAAAAATAGTCGACGGCGGTGAATATATTCCGCGATCGCAGTTTTATCACTGCTTCTACGTCGTATTTCAAATCTAATTTTGGGAGTGAGTCACAGACTGAACAGAGGTGACTCCCAGATAACACCGTCAAGTAAGGGGGGGGGGGAGTTATGATAACTATGAAAATACGTCAGTATTTACTAAATTTTTGTGAAAAATATAAGGAATAGATATTTTCGAAATTCGTCTTGTGGTTTATTCAATATTAATTAATAAAAAAAAAAAATTGTTATCCGTAAAAGTTATACAATCTGTAATTTTTGGCGGAAAAAAAATGGAATTCTTTCAAACTCTGGATGTGATTCGTATAAATACCGTTAAAAGTTACAAAAAAATAAAAAACTAATAAAGTGGTAGAATTTTCAACGAAAAAATTTGATTTTTTTCAATTTTCCTTGCTTAATTAGGTAAAATCCAGTGTTTAAATAAATTTTAAATAGAATCTTTTAAGTATAACTAGAAAAAACAAACCATTAAGATTGGACGTATACTTCTGGTTCTATCACTTTCACCAATTATGAAAATGTAATTTCGAGAAAAATCTGTCCATTGTTTGATATGTAGATGTTGAGAATTTAAAGAAAAAACGTATCACTAGGAGAAGAAATAAAAAAAAAATAATTACTGCCGTTTTATTGAGATTGAATGTAAACATACATAGGGGTAGTTCACCCGCTTAACTTGATTTGCGAAAAAAACACAAAAACCTATATGTATTATTTTTTTTCCCTCTTTAAAGTGCAATTGAATCCATCAAGATAGGTGCAATAGTTTTTTTGTTATAACGATTTTGTGAATTTCAACCCCTATAACTTTTTTCCTATGAAACCCCCCGATATGAAACCAGTTGCATTTTTCATCGTTTATCATTTAGGTAATTATCCATTTGGGTGCATTCGATTATCTCAAGTGAAAATAGGTGAAACCTGAAAAGTACCCCTCGGAGGTCTGAATTTTAAAGGATAATTTCACCCCCTAGAAACGTTTTTCCGCCGATAAAAAAATACGTGTCTCTTAGATTTTGATGTAGAATAACATATTTAAATTTTGTCAAAATCGAAGGACGTCAGCAGAAAGACTTTCCTTGTAAGCAATGGAAATCTACGACCAGACGATAATCGATGTGATCCCGATCGCATGGACACGAAAAAGCATGACTATCGTTACCAGGTGATTCCAATCACATGGACACGAAAAAGCCCGACGTAAATCAACGACCCATGCAATTGTTTTTCAAATTCGGTGTATGAAATACGTATTCATGACGATCGTTGCCACATGATACCATGCTTCGTACCATCGTTGTGCGTCTAAAATAAAAAATGAATTGCGATATTTCCCATATCCCAGTAGCTACAGCATTCATTTGGATACCGATCGAAAGAGAAAAAAAAAATATTCGTCTTAATATGATTGCCGAAGTCCGTATAATTCATTTATAATAGGAAAAAGAATTTTTGTTATATAGTTACTCCCGTGTATAAGCGAGATGTGTGGCTTAGAAGAGGCTGTAGAACCTCTCGGCATGTTGGTATAGAAGGAAATGTACTTGTCTCGAGGCACTATCGTGCCTTTTAATCCGAGACGAGATCACCCGTCTTTCCCGATATTTTGGCCGGGGGACCTTATACACTAATGCACTCTCACTGAAGTGAAAATGTGTAGCCATGTATACTTACTTACATACATTTAACAACCATGTATACATACATACATTTCGTTGCAACAAGATGTTGGTCTGGACTGTAGATATCGCAACTAATATCCATGTACACGAGTAAACATTCGCACTTTCGAGAGAGCTGTCAGATCTTAAGTGATGCTCAAGAATATCAAGTTCGTTTCTCATAATATTGAGATAACGAAGTTTTTTGAAGCGACTATTATATGATGACTTGCTTTTATCCGCCATTATTTCCTTCGATATTGCACATATATTTAATTATGTTAATTAACGTTAATGTTATGTAACGAGAGTTTGGCCAACGCTGGGACGTCGTTAGGTTATGATCATCGGCTGCTGATAAAACGCCGCCTTACTCCCGAGCGTTGGCTGTACTATGGGATGCAAGCATTGGCTAACTATACTCAGACGACGGCCTGTATTGTCTCAATCATGGTAGCTGGCTTCGCGCCAACTGCGTGCTTAACGTCGCCACGATCGTCAAACGAGAGTTCAGCCAACGTTGGGCCATAGTTTCGTTCCGATAATCAGCTGTCGATTGTTTGCCGCATAATAGCCAAACATTGCTCATACGTTTCGCCAACGTTATGCCGTCATTAAACTTCGATCGTTCGTTGTTAAAAAGCTGCCACAGTACATCCAATCGTCGGCCATACTCGGGACGTTGGTTACCCGGACATGGGGAGCGAGGCAAGAGAGTCCTCTCTCTCTTTTCTCTCTCTCACCATGCTGTACAGCTAGAGAAACGGCGCAGAAAGGCTCACGTCAAACTGTCACCTAATATGTGCTTCATTGGCAGTTATTCACTGCACATGATTGACCTGAAGGGAGTTTTCCACTTTGTTGGGTCAAATAGTGTTCGATATTTCACCAATTTTTAAAGTGAAAAATATTAAATCTAGAATGTTGAAAGGCCATAGCCGGGTAAGTAGTGGTGATCGGCCCCCGCACCAATTTGTTCCAAACTTTGGCGAAAAGTTAAGTCTGATGGGTTACAAATTCCCCCTAAATTTCAACCTTGTAACTGGACTAGGAACAGTGATAAAAATACAACTAGTATTTTTTAAAAAGATTTTTTACTCAGGATCTACTCTACCGATTTCCGTGAAAAAAATATATGTTGCGAACATATTTCGAGTCATTTCTAGGAAAAACCAAGAAGTCTATCCCACCATCGAAAATACCGGAAAAAAAGTATTTCATTTTTCGTGATTTTTTTCGGTCATTCTTTCACGAGATACAATTACCATATTTTTTTCATAACTCAATTAGACCCCCTGTTACAACATATATATTTTTTAATACGATTAAAGAGGTGGAGCATAGTTAAATAAAATAAAATCACTTTTTTCGCATGTTCCATCCAAATTTTATTAAATCTTCTTACAATGTAAATATACTTTCGATACATTTTTGGTGCCGTGTCATTCAGGGTGACTCACAGTAGGCTGGATTTCGGGAAGGTGGGCAAACATAGGGAAATGTGGGTACTTAAAATGTGAAAGGTGATTCTTCAGTTTGTAACTCGCTGATATCAAATCTCGAATAAAAATTTCGAAAAAACAAAATGGCGGACCGGAAGTGACTATTTTCGTTACTAAAAAGCATCCGGTTTTAAGAAAAATCGCTGAATGTATGGTTTTAAGCTCGCTGATTTCAAATCTGAAATAAAAATTTTGAAAAAACAAAATGGCGGACCGGAAGTGACTATTTACGCTACTAAAAACAATCCGATTTCAAGGAAAATCGCTGAACGTATAGTTTTGAGCTCGCTGATTTCAAATCTGGAATAAAAATTTTGAAAAAACAAAATGGCGGACCGGAAGTGACTATTTACGCTACTAAAAACGTTCCGATTTCGGGTAAAATCGCTGAATGTATGGTTTTGAGCTCGCTGATTTCAAATCTGAAATAAAAATTTTGAAAAAACAAAATGGCGGACCGGAAGTGACTATTTTCGTTACTAAAAAGCATCTGATTTTTAGGAAAATCGTTAAATGTATGGTTTTGAGCTCGCTGATTTCAAATCTGAAATAAAAATTTTGAAAAAACAAAATGGCGGACCAGAAGTGACTATTTACACTACTAAAAACCATCCGATTTCGGGGACAATCGCCAAATGTATGGTTTTAAACTCGCTGATTTCAAATCTGAAATAAAAATTTTGAGAAAACGAAATGGCGGACCTGATGTATTGGTTGACACTACTCACAAACAACTGTTCACTATGAGAAATTAATATTTTCTTATTTTGATAGTTCTGTAGTAGAAATTTTTAATAATAATTCATAAATATAGATATAATTGACCGGTAGGAGGAAGAAATTATTTACAATGCATTCAGAATGATTTTCTTTATTTTAAACTGTGAAAACATGGTTATATGATTGATAAATTTTAAGGGCAAAAAAAATATTAATCGTCGTCGTCAGAAGAATTATTGGAATCACCAGAAAATTCGTCAGTCGAGTATTCAGTCGGATCCTGTAATCCAAATTTATCGCGCGAACTATCAGTACCGAGTAAAAGTTGCAAAGCTTCTGGGACTTAATTTTTCCCTTTCTTTGGATACCTCTTACCGATACTTGACATGTACGGATCGGAAGTTAAGAGGAGTCGATTAAAAATGTCTTCCATGGTCGCTGTTCTCGAGTTTTTTCGGGAATAACTTTCGCGATATTTTTTTATATCTTTGTTACAGGCTTCTTGCGTGTCTTCCGACATTTGTCCAATCGGAAGTGGGGACCATCGAATTATCAACGGACCATAAATTAAAACTTTGTAGACTGTAGTTGGCATACTGTACCAATGGTATAGAGTTACGAACATTTCAGCGGTTTCAATACAATACTGTTGAAACGCAGTGACATTCACGGCATACCTACTTGAAAGAACTTGTAAAATTACGTTACATCGTTTCATAATCTGCACGTGTACACCCAAAATGTGTGCTGATAACGTTGTATTTTGGAAGAAACCCCTCGCAGTGTTGCCGTCGTTGCTGCTACCAAATCCTTGTTTCGGTTGATCAACAATTAGATGCAACTCTTTTTTCAATGCGGCTTGAATATTTCGTTTTCGCTCAGCAATAACGTTCTTTTCATCAGCTTTGCAAATTTGCCACTTATAACCGCCAATTTTGTAGCCGATGTGCAAGAAGCACTCAAAAAATCGGATCCAGGCATGTAACGTTGATAATCCAAGGTCGAGTCGAGTTGTGATTAAGGCTACCGTCTTCATCAGCTCCATGTTATTGAATTTTGATGATGTGCGGCTGGATATGTAGCAATGCATTGATGACTTTGTATCTGTCACAGAGTTGCAAACTTTGCCGTCAATCATAGTAAAGAAAAGCTCATATTTTACGATAATTTTCTTCGCGTCAATAATAGTCGTAAAAGGGACCAGAGACTCGATCTGATTTTCAACGTGCTGTCGTTCAAGATTAGTTGATAACACAGTTTCTTTCAAAAATTGAACTCTAATATGGTGACAATAGCGCGGCGCGCGGTGGCGGCGGCGATATCTTTATATAATATAGAACGATATATAATATATATAATATATATAGTATATATATATTCATACTAGGGGGGCTTCGCCCCCCTGCGCGCTTCGCGCGCCAACCCCCCATCTTGTGTTTGTGTCAGTTGTTAAAGAAAAACATTCTGGAAAGATGTTTTGAAAAAAAATTGTTTATATTTGTGTTAATTGGTTTTCGGATAAGAGTTTGGGTTGAGTTTGGGTTTCATTGAAATATCGATATACCGATATATCGATTACTGAAACGGTTCAATATATAGATATATCGATTTCTGACTCCGTTCAATACATGGATATATCGATTCTTGACACGGTTCGATATATCGAAATATCGATTTTTGACACATTTCGTTATATTTATACTCGATTCGATACATCGATATATCAATTCATCAATTCTAGACACAATTCGGTATATCGATATATCAACTTATCGATTCGTGACATGATTCGACGTATCGATATATCAATTTATCGATTCTTGACACGATTCTGTTTCAGGTTGAGTGAAGATTCGCCGCATTTGAATAAAATTTTTTTTTTTTCCTTTTATCGAATTTATTATGAATAATTTATGGTAAAATTACTTCATTACAAATTACGAATTACTTCATTACAATTCGATAAAAAGAAAAAAAAAACATTCTAATTCAAATGCGGCGAATCTTCCACTCAACCTGAAATTCTCATCTTTTGACATACATTTTTTTTCTACCTAAACTAATTATTTCAGGTGTAGCCCGTTGGTAAATAAAACAATTTTCATTATAAATTCGATGAAAAGAAAAAAAAAAAATATTCAACTCAAATGCGGCAAATCTTCCACTCAACCTAAAATTCTCATCTGTTTGCATAAAATTTTTTTCGACCTAAATCAACTATTTCAGGTGTGCCCTGAAAATTTTTCATTATAAATTCGATGAAAAGAAAAAAAAAATTTTAACTCAAATGCTGCGAATCTTCCACTCAACCTAAAATTCTCATCTTTTGACATAAATTTTCTTTTCTACCCAAACTAATTATTTCAGGTGTGGCCCGTTGGAAAATCAAAAAATTTTAATTATAAATTCGATGAAAACAAAAAAAAAATTTTAACTCAAATGCGGCCAATCTTCCACTCAACCTAAAATTTCCATCTTTTGGCATACATTTTTTTTCTACCTAAACTAACTCTTTCAGGTGTGGCCCGTTGGAAAATCGAAAAATTTTAATTATAAATTCGATGAAAACGAAAAAAAAAATTTCAACTCAAATGCGGGGCGAATCTTCCACTGAACCTAAAATTCTTTTCTTTTAACATAAATTTTTTTTCTACCTAAACTAATTATTTCAGGTGTGGCTCATTGGAAAATCAAAAAATTTTCATTATAAATTCGATAAAAATGAAAAAAAAATTTTTTACTCAATTGCGGCGAATCTTCCACTGAACCTAAAATTCTCATCTTTTGACATAAATTTTTTTTCTACCTAAACTAACTATTTTAGGTGTGACCCGTTGGAAAATCGAATTTTTTTTTTAAACACCCTAGTATATACATAACATATGTATATACATGAAATGAGATGGAATTCCTATAATATCAGACTTTCAGATAGGTCGAGTTGAAACGGAATTCCCCATATATCCGGTTTTTAAATCGGTCAAGTTGAGACGGAATTCCCGATATATTAGGTATTTAGATAAGTCGAATTGAGACGAAATTACCCATATATCACGGTCGATTTGAGATGGAATTCCCCATATATCAGGCTTTTAGAGAGGTTGAGTTGAGACGGAATTCCCTATATATCAGGTATTTAGATAAGTCGAGTTGAGACGGAATTCCCCATATATCAAGATTTCAGATAGGTCGATTTTAGACGGAATTCCCTATATATCAAGCTTTTAGGTAGGCCGATTGCAGACGGAATTCCCGATATATCACGCCTTTAGGTAGGTTGATGTTAGACGGATTGATATATCGATTTATCGATTTATCAAAAACCAAAATTCGATATAAATCAATATTCGATATATCGATATTTGATAAATCGACATTCGATATATCGATATTCGATATATCGATTCATATCGATATATCAATACATATCGATATATCGATACGATCGATATATCGATATGTATTGATATCGACATATCGATATATCGATCGTATCGATATATCGATACGTATCGATATATCGATTCATATCGATATATCGATATGAATCGATTTATATTGATATATCGATTCATATCGATATATCAAGTTGAGACAGAATCACCAGGCAGAATTATCAGGCTTTTAGATAGGTCGATTTAGACGGAATTCCCTACATATCAGGCTTTTAGAAAGGTCGATTTTAGACGGAATTCCCCATATATCAAGCTTTTGGAAAGGTTGATTTTGGACGGAATGCCCCATATATCAGGCTTTTAGATGGTCGATTTTAGACGGAATGCCCTATATATGAGGCTTTTAGATAGGTCGATTTTAGACGGAATGCCCCATACATTCTTGACACGGCGGCGGCGGCGGCGGTGATATATTTATATAATATAGAACGATATATATATAATATATTCTATATTGCGTATGGCGCTACGCGCCCTTACTTAGGTTTGGGTTTGGGTTTGGGTTTGGGTTGGTCATTCTTTTCAAATTGGACACCCGGTATAAGCTCAATTCCTGAAACAGCGGCGGCGGAGGTCGCGGCGGCGGCGGCAGCGGCGATATATCTTTATATTATAGAAAGATATAATATATATTATATTATTATATTATATAAAATTATATATTATAATAAAAGTATCGCAGTGGATTCGGAAATTTATTCATGTGTGTACTACATTTGCGTCATTTAAATATTAATAATTAATAATTACTTACAACAATTGTCATTTACATTAATTAAGAAGACATTTTACTTACTTTCATCTGTATCTATTCTGAACGTTCGTATTTTCACACTTTAACTTTCGTATATACGCTCTGCTCTGAACTCCACGAAAGTTTCCTTACAACTGCACTTTCAATGTAAAGAATGCAGAATGATGAACTGCAGACACCAGAGTTGTCATAATTTGGGTGTACAAACGACCTGGCAACCCTGCCCGAGCAGAAAACGAAGGTTTGGGCGCGGCCGGTCGTCCTATTGTAATGCGTATACCTGCTCGACCGGGAGAAACTTCCCGAGCATTACGCACCATCACTATTTTGCTTCTCAATGTAAAACTGCACAAAATTAGCACCTGGAAATTTTACTATTCGAATTTTGATAATATTTCGAAGCCGTTAAAAGAAAAACCAGCCTGGGCATCCCTGGGCAAAAAAACTTTTCCACTTCTTAGTTACGTTATTTTATTCACAGGCTGGTTTGAAATGCAGATATTCAGCGCCCATTTTAATATGTTATATACAACATTTTCAATAATTCAACCATACGAAAATAATGTGTGAACCTTCAACATTACCGTCGAAAAATTCGTTTTCAAATCGGCAGCGTGTAATAGAAAATATTTCACTTCGCGCGAGTCGAATATTTCGGACCAGAAACAGCGCGCGTCACGCTAGAAAAGGGTCAACTTCTGAATATCGTCACCTGCTGAATTCGAAAGCTAGAGATCTGTTATTTCGGCATCAAGTGTAGAAACATGTTTTCTAACGATTCAAAAAAAAAAAATGGAAAAAGTCGAAAGTTAATTTTTTGGATTTTGCCCACTTTTTTAAAATCCAGCCCACTGTGTGACTGAACCAGTGAATGAACGCATAAGCCTTTTTTCTATTTCGATAAAGCAGTATAATTTAACTTATTACGAATTTCTTTATGAAATCATTAGATCTTATAGAAAAATATTCACAGAATATAAAAAAAATATTTGAAGTGCCCTGTTCGCGAGGATTTTGTATAAAAAAATTATAATGAACGAAATTACCAATTCCCCAGTGAATAAACAAAAATTCCAATGAATGAACTCTTTGTATCTTTCCAGTGAATGAACGTACAATAGAACTACTAATATTATATCATACTCGTGCGTTTTGAGGTTATGAAAAGCTTTTTCAACGCTCGTTCAATCACTAGAAATAGGTTAGAAAGCTGGACCAGTGAATAAACGGCCATATATCGCAAACAATATTGGGTTTTTGACCAAAAATTCATTGATATAATTGAAGCTTAGCAATGTACAACGTTGAAAAAATTATTACATATCTTTTAAAAAGATTTATCCAGGTGATATGGAATATTTCGGTATTCGATGCACAGTCAGATGGTTATAACAATATGGCTGTCTCTTATGAATATGCGCCCCAAGTACGAAAAAAAATCCATAGCATCGCAAATCTTCCACACCGTCAAATAATATCACTACTAGATGTTTTCTGAAAATTTTTAGTTCATTAAGAATACAAAATTCTTCATAATAATAAAATCATATCTCTGCCGTTTAATTAAAATACTAAGCTTGTTCATTTACTGGTAGGTGTTCATTCACTGGTTCAGTCAACCTACATCACTGACCGACGCAGGTTTTCTCTGCGTTTCTTAATCATCGTCGCTATCATCATTGATGATGGCAGTTGTATTCTTAGTAGTTTTCGATAGAACTGACAAGTAACATCAACTGCACTCGGTAATAATTAAACGGAGAAAATTTTGCGGTAGTTATGACATCCAAAAGAAAACAAAAACGTGCAAAAAAGTGTGTTCCATTTTTTTAACCATGCTCCACCCCTTCGATCGTCTTGAAAAAAATATATGTTATAGAAAAGGGTCTAATTGAGTTATAAAAAAATATGGTAGTTGTATCTCGTGAGAAAATGACCGAAAAAAAATCACGAAAAATCAAATGAGTTTTTCTGGTTTTTCCGATGGTGGGATAGAATTCTTGATTTTTCCTAGAAATGACCTGAAATATGTTCGCAACATATATTTTGTTCACGAAAATTAGTCGAGTAGAACCTGAGAAAAAAAAATCTTTTCACCAGACTTTACTTTTCGCCAAAGTTTTGAACAATTCGGTGCGGGGGCCGATCGACCCTACTTACCCTGCTATGGCCTTTGGTATGTTCAATAAGCTGTTTTTATTGAACATGATAATATCTTTTAAAGTTTGGCAAAACATGATATTCGGAGTGAGAGGAGCCACGTATGTCGGTGCACCGGCGATGATATTCTCTGGTTGCGGAAGTCCTTAGTCCTGGATAGGTGATCTGAAGCAAAAAATCAAACATGTTCTTACTTTGTACAATATGGAGATAAGTTGAACTAGGATGAAGAAGAAATATCGAAAAACGAAAAATAGTGAGCTGTCGAAGGGGAAGTTCAGTTTTCTGCCGATTTTTATTGCAGTTTTTGTCCATAAAATAAAAAAGTTCGAATATTTTTTAATAATTCCAATTCGACTTATACACAATATTTTACAAAGAAAAAATATGTCTGATTTTTTGCTTCAGATCACCTGTCCAGGACTTAGGACTTCCGCAAGCGAGGAATATCATCGCTGGCGCACCGACATACGTAGCTCCTCCTACTCCAAATACCATGTTTTATCAAACTTTGAAAGATATTATCATGTTGAACAAAGGCCGCTTGTTAAACATAATAAATATCAACTTTCTATGGATAATATTTTCGCATAAAAAAATCGAACATTTTTTGGCCCAACAAAGTATAAATCTCCCTTAACGGGTTGTTTGGTCAGCTATTTGATAATTTAACTTTATAATGCATTAGCTAACTTGGAGGAAATTACGGGTGGTTAGCGGTGACAGTATATAAGAAAAAAAAAACGGGAAGAAATGTTTATTAGGCTGACAGTGATATCATACATACTCTCTTCATTATTTATTATCACATACTAAAGCAACGCCTCGTAAAATCCAGAAATCCGGCGATTTTGTTGTCTGTAGCCAAAGAGCTGTGACGAGAAGCATGTAAGTCCTCTTCGGTTTTTTATAGACCGGGCACTACAGGAATAGAAACGAATGAATCCAAGGCAAAAATGGAAAACACGTATACATCATATTCATTTAGCGCTAGGCAAGATTTAGTCGAATCCTTTGATGATTCCTTACGTGATACAATTTTGTGCTCTTCTCCGGAGCATTGAACATTGCGGATATGTGAATCACTGGCATCAAGACGTAAAGGACTTTATTCGAAGATTCCCGAAGTTTATTATTTCTCTTATCCCAGCCGGCACCTTCTAAGTAGAGCCCGAACACGTAGACACCCTCCTAATAAATTATTTAATTATCAGTATCATAGGAGTGTGAATTGTTAACTAGCACCTTGCAACCTTTTTGGTTTATCTCGTTCAATCAGCTCCCGCTATGAGCAAGTGGGCTTGATAATTTTGACAAACTCACAGAGGAAGCTTTCTGAGCAAGATACAATTCTGAGAAAGCAGGGTGCAAGTGTGAATCAGTTTGCTTTTTTAATTCAGTTTGACTTGAATGATCCGAAGGAAATGTAGATTATTAAGATTTATCATTTTTTCAGTAAACTTGAGAACCACACTGAAGAGGCAATTGAAAGATTCGAAAAAAGTGAGCATACAGAAATTAAGAGCTTATCAATTGTCATCAAATTTAACGCCAATCTTTCTTTCATGAAGTTCTCTATATGAGTCATTCCATATAAAGAGGATCAAGATAATTGGAAAATTGACTTGAATATCCGCCTGGCTTGTAAGTTACATCGGGTTGTAGTTTGGAAAACTGGACGAATGTTACAAATAAAATCTATTTTCATTATTCATAAATCTGGTTTCAATTGACCCATCACTTTCCAGAAATAAATCATTTTGAAATTTAGTGAATGAGTCTTGTGTTAACTAACCATTTTATTTCGTGATGACGAAAAATCCCATTTATTATAAATACCTTTATTATAAGAGCGTGATTTTCAAAGTGAAAACTTTCCCACGGAATTAAAAAAATAATGTATGCCTTAAAAAATCATTAAAAAACTATTCAGTCGCAGAATGTAAGTATGATGAAAATAATTGGCTTATGAGAGAGAGAGCGTACTCATTTGAATTGACACGAAATATAGCATACGAGTCACACAAGGAAGTGGGCATGTGCAGAGTCAGAGCGAGAGAGAGAGAGAGAGAACGAATATTTATTGTACAAGGGCGGTGACCCTGGAGTACAAAGCAGAGAAGTAAATGAGTGGGTGGATATACATATGCAATTAGGTACTTAAACTAACTTAAGTCTAACTTAGATTGAAGGTGAAGAGTTGTTGCACTGGAAATTCACTTGACGTTGTATAGTTATTTATTTATTCGAAAGAGTAACTTGACATGAGGCGATGAATTCTAACAGGGAGGATTTAAACAGATTATCGGAGAGAATTTCACGTGTAGCGGGAGGGAGAAAGTTCCAGAGTCGTATAGATGAGACGATAGCAGATTTTTCGAAACCCACGGTTTGGCATGGTGGGACCACAAGAACGATATCCAGAGCACGAGAAGGACCTAGACACCCCCGAACAGTAGAGCGTAGGGTGAGTTGGTCGACGAAGAATGAAGGGACGCGATGGTGCAGTGCTCGATAGATAAACAAACTGAGAAAGAACGCACGCTGCTCCGGGATTTTGAGCCATTTGAGCCTTCGATAATATTGTGTGATGTGTCCGTGTTTCCGTACATTGAGAACGAAACGCACGCACGCGTTAAGGGCTCGTTGTAATCGTGACTCTTCAATTCCAGTGATGTCGGGAATTGCAATTGAGCAATAGTCGAAGATCGAGAGAGAGAGAGAGAGAGAGAGAGAGAGAGAGAGAAAGAGAGAGAGAGAGCATGGAGAGAAATAGAGTGGCTGGCGGTGGAGGGACAGAGTAGAGTCGAACCATCACCCACTGGTGGTAGTCATGAAGAGGGAAAAAGTGGAGAGCATAAAGTGGGGAAAGGTATCTGAGGAATGGTTGGTAAGATAGTGGAAAATGTGAAAAAGGGAATGGAATAGCAATGTCTCAGTGGACAAGGCTTAGGTTCCAACCCACTGGATCCGGGTTCGAATTCCGGCTGAAACTAATTTAAAAAATGTCTACACATTTTTTTTCTGCAATCCCGGTGCTTCTGACTCCTCTGTAGTTGAATCCATATCCAATGCCCCGCAGATGACAGGTAGGTGGTCTAAGCATGACTTTGGGGGTATCTTCCACACAATTTTCGTCGCGTGAGTAGTGACCCCGTAGCCATGCATTGGCTGGACTATTAAATCATTGTCAAGGAGGTACTATCCTCTAAGGAACGAGTTTTTCACTCACATTACCGCTAGTAAATTAAAATACAGGCACCGACTGTATCAGGAGAGGTATTCGAGAATTCTCCTGTACTCTCAGAGAATGTGATACAGTGTGGTCATTACAGGTTGCATGCCACGGAGGAGGTGAAAAGATGGAATCTACAAATAAGATGGAATCTGCAAATAAGAATCCCTTCGAATTCTCTAAAGGGAAAAGACCTTTGCCGTTAGAAGCTACCTAACGAAATGATACAAGAGCAGAAAAAGAGGATCGAGGAGAAAGGGAGAAAAAAGTGGAGGCTAAGAAAAGGAGGATGGTGAACGGGAAGAATAGGAGATAGAAAGCAAGGGTAAGGAAAGAGGTGACAAAATGTAAAAAAAAGGGAAGGCACAAAAAAGGCACGTAAAGAAAGAAAAAACGATACAGGGCAAGGTATAGTCAAGTTGAGGCCTTATTCGGTATCTCGCGAGTAACGACCGACGAAACCATATATCAATATCTCGCTGCAAATCTCGATCCCAGCGTTCTTCCGGTAGTCACGGATATCATTCAGCGTCCTCCGGCTACAGGCAAATACGAGGCACTCACGGCAAAAATTCTCAATTCGTTTGCTGAGTCAATGGAGAGCAAATTTCGACGCTTGCTAAAAGGCCAAATGCTTGGCGACCGAAATCCGTCACATTTCTTACAGTCTCTAATTGTAAGAAATTTATCGTCTCGAGAGTGCGACGACGCAATACTAAAATAATTGTTTATTGAACAGCTACCTAAGAACGTTGGCGCAATACTAGTAGCTACGAAAGAAACTGATGTTACTAAGCTCGTGGAATCAGCTGATCAGATAATGAAAGCATAAGCGACCGACGCAGATATGTTCCATCGCAGGGGCTGTGACGCCAGCTTCGACAGTGCCAGCTCCTCCGGCACAAGTTCAACTCGATCCCATTAATATCGAGTTGATCCGCAGTATTAACGCACTCTTGGTCTGATTTGACAGAGCCTTGGGAGAAAATGGACAAGCTTTGCAGCAGCAACAGCAACGCCGTCGATCCAAGTCACCCGGAAATTCCACCGCAACAGAGACAAATCACCATGTACACAAAGTAACGATAATAGAGGAAAGTTCTGTTATTAGCATCCGAATTTTAGCAACAACGCTCGAAATTTCCGCGAACCATGTGCCTGGAACTCCACGCATGATAGGTCAGGAAACTAGATACGCCATCGCCAAACGGGCGATCGTCGATAGCTCGCAAAAGGAAACCGCCTGGTAATCTGCGTTTGAGCGTCTGGAATACAATTTCTTATCGACGCAGAGGTAGATATATCGGTCATACCTTGTGAGACTGCTGGTCGAACACTCTCGCAGGCAACTATCGGTGACAAGCTATTGCATCTGGATCTTAAACTCCATTGTCAGTTCAGCTGGGTATTCACCGTCACGCTAGTATCTCGAGTCATCCTCGGAGTAGACTTTCTCGCGCATGACGGTTTACTCGTTGATTCTAAAAATAAATGTCTCATCGATTCGGAAACTCAACTTTTCTTGATTGGTGTTGTCGCCTACGAGGAATACTCGACGGTTTCGACAATCTCGAGCGACACGTCTTACAAGGACCTTCTCAGCCGGTTCGCGACGATTACGCGGCTGACCAGGTTTACAAGGCCCGTGAAACATGATGTTCAGCATTCTATTTTCACTACGGGACCCCCCGTTGCCGAACGCGCTCGTCGAATCACGATAGATAAGCTTTGAATATCAAAAGCCGATTTTCAGTTCATGGTTCAGCAAGAAATTTTTTGTCCTTTTTGAAAGTGTATGGGCAAGCCCGCTTCACATAGTTCCTAAAAAATCGGGGGGATAGCGATTGTGCGGTGACTATCGCAGACTCAATAATATCACGGTACCCGACAAATACCCCATCGCGCACCTTCACTTCTCTCATCGTCTTCAAGGATGCACTATATTCTCGACACTGGATTGAACGAGGGCCTACAATTGAATCCCGATTACCCCAGAAGATCGCCCGAAGACCGCCGTGATTATAGCATTCGGATTGTTCGAATTCAACCCAATGATGTTTGGTCTCTATAACACGGGCCAAAACTTTCAGCGATTTATGGATTCGGTACCTCAAGTTCTGGATTTCTGCTTCTGCTACATAGACGATATTTTAATCGCATTCAAACATAGCAACGAGCACTCTCGCCAGAAAATCATTTTCGAGGGTCTCCAAGATAATGGAGTCTCAATTAGCGTAGCTAAATGCGTGTTAGGCGTGGAACAAGTTTATTACCTCGGTTACTCCATCGATAGGGATGGAACTCATCCTCTCGAGCATCGTGTTTCAGCGATTCGCGAATTCACTCAGCGTACGAACGTATCGGAACTTCAACGATTTTTAGGAATCGTAAATTTCTACAGGCGTTTCGTTCTAAACGTAGCAGAGACCCAAGGGCCTCTAAATGCTTACCTTGTGGGAAAAAAAGAACGACAAGCGTCCTCCGCTTGTCAGGACGCTGGTCTCGGTAGTCCGTCAAATGGACTCCCGAGACCAAAGCAGCATTTCAAGCCAGCAAGAAGCAGCTACAAAACTTATCGCTCCTCGCACATCCTCTCGAAGGTGCACCACTGCTGTTGCAAACAGATGCATCCGACACCGCAATAGGAGCAGTTCTCAAACAGCTTAACGAAGGAAAATCGGAGCCACTCGGTTTCTTTTCGAAGAAACTCTCTCCAGCACAAGCTAAGTATAGTACTTACGATCGTGAACTATTAGAGATCTTCGCTGGCCTATTTTTCCAGTTTATGGTAGAGGAGCGGGAACTCATCATAAAGACAGACCACAAGCTGATCGTTTTTGCGTTATGTCAAAAGTCCGACAAAGCATCGTCCAGGCAGCTACGTCAATTAGACTTCATCGGCAAGTTCACGAAAAAAATCGTTCACGTTTCGGGTATTGAGAACGTCGTACCAGACGCATTGTCCCGTGTCAACTCTATCGACATGCTGGTTATCATCTCGACCGCGGACATCACGCATACTCAAGAAAATGACGACGAATTGAGACAGCTACTCGAATTCAAGACAGCGCTACGTTTAGATAAACTGCAAGCCGATAACTCGAACACAGCGGTCTTTTGCGACGTTTCCACGGAGGAGATTCGGCCCTGCGTACCATCATCCTTGAGACGACAAATATTCGACACGACCCACGGTTTGTCACACCCGACCGGAAGAGGCATGAAAAATACGATTCAGCGCAAATTCGTTTGGCCTTCGATGAGCAAGGATATCGCAGAATAGTCTCACACGGGACTTTTACATTGATTTGAGATCACTTATATCTTCTGATTCTCAAAATAATTAAATACAAGGAAACGGACCCGGTCACACTAGAGGAACGTTTTCTTTTCCTCTGGGAAACTAGGAAAGTTCGGGTTGTCTTCAAATCAAGCCGTCGTCAGGAATATGGTCTTAAGTGAGCCTAAATTATCAAGAGGCAACGCCATGGTGGCGTCGATAACGCAGCCTTTTATAACAAAACGTTCATCGTCGGGCGTGAAGAAAAACATCCGTCAATGCTAAAGAAATCTTTGGCCATGGCATCAGATTACTCGAAAGTGGTGGGCTTTTGCGCACAACGAAAAGCAATGTGCATTTGCCTTGGTAAGAGCCACAGGCAGTCTCTTTGGGTGTGCGTGAGAAGAAGAGCAAGAGAGACAGAGAGAGAGAGAGAGAGAGAGAGAGAGAGAGAGAGAGAGAGAGAGAGAGAGAGAGAGAGAGAGAGAGAGAGAGAGAGAGAGAGAGCGTGTATGCCTCATCTAAAGCTATGTGACCGGTGATCCTCTTTTTCCTTATCCCCGAATGAAGACTTTATGAATCAAATTGGTGATGGTAAAGGTGGCGGTGGATTGTAGATTATTGCATTTAAATGTTAAATTTTATTCTACACTAGGTCAAGATTCCTTCTTTGAATCTTGTTGTTTTCTTTTTTTTTGCTCCGAAATTTTGGGAGGTTTTAGCCATGTTACGACTTTTTAGGAACCGTGTCTGGAAAAAGTCACCGGATAATTCCCACGGATGGTGTACATGAGCTCTGCACGTGATCGATAAATTAACGCAGTGGTCGAGTCAAGGGGACTCGATGGAAGAAAGATTTTGACGAAGCACTCAATCGTCGACGACCAAAATTAACCAAACTTTTGAGAATATCTGTTTATGCTTGCACTGTTATCGGCCGGATGTAAATGAGCCGTTCGCTCAAAGAATGACCTAAGTTCAATTTGGTCGTTTTGAGAAAAAGCGATTTAAAGATTCAGCATTGTATGGCAAATTGTTACGTGTAAAAATGTATAATTTTCTGAATTTTACTTCAAAGACACACTCCTGAATAAAGATTCAAGACTATAAAATCGTTGTTAAATACATTTTAACAACACTGAAATGTATAATTAATACAAAATGATTTAGGTCGTTTTTTCGGCGAACTACTTAACCCTTTCAAGCACACATTTTTCTTTACGTGTAATCGACTTGAAACTTTGTACTCGGGGGTTTTCGGGGTCGCTGATAACGAATCCGCACTCAAAATTTTAAAATTCAAGATGGCGGATCCAATATGGTGGACCAAAAATGCCAAAGGTCGTTTGACGAAAATAAAAGTTGGTAATCAGGGGATTTCGGGGTCGCTAATAACGAATATGCACTCAAAATTTTAAAATTCAAGATGGGAGATCCAATATGGTGGACCAAAAATGCAAAAGGTCGTTTGACGAAAATAAAAGTTGGTAATCAGGGGTTTTCGGGGTCGCTAATAACGAATATGCACTCAAAATTTGAAAAAAAAAAAAAAAAAACAAAGAAACAAATAAAAAAATTACAAAAAACGAAAAAAAAAATTTTTAAACGAAGAAAAAAATAAAAAAAAAACATAAAACGAAAAAAAAAATTTTTAAACGACAAAAAATAAAAAAATTCAAAAAAAAATTAGAAACGGAGACATCAACCGACATGTCCTCGTTCGTGTGTCTCTGGATTTGACTGAGAGCGGTACTTTTTGGAGAAAATTGAGGTTTCCATTTCCTAAGTCGTATATGCAGTACGTTCGTATATCGTACTCTAGTATAAAAATTGACCTTGAATAAACGGTTTCTCAGGTCTGCATCGGCCGTGTTACATGCAATTTACAATCAATGGCTCCAGAAATATCTATGTACTGATCTTACGCTAGATAAGCATTGTTTTTCGCATGCAAGTCGCCATGTTCGATCCACCATCTTGCATTCCCGAAGTCTGACCGTGAATTCGTAGTCAGGGACTACATCAAACTCCGAGTACTAACTTTTATTTTTATCGAACCACTTTTTGCATTCTACGTCCACTATTTCAATTTCCAAATTTTGAGTACTGATTCGTTATCAGGTACCCCGAGTACCAACTTTTACTGACATTGCACAACTTTTTGTATTTTTGGTCCACCATATCGGATCCGCCATCTTGAATTCCCAACTTGCGTGTGCAGATTCGTTATCAGCGACCCTGGAAACCCCTGAGTACCGACTTTCACTTCCGTCAAAGGACTTTTTGCAATTTTGGCCCGCCATATTGGATCCGCCATCTTAAGTTTCCGAATTCCGAATTCTGTCACAAATTTATTAGTGACAGAAGAGAGCAAACGATATTATCACGTACCGCGCGGGTACCACAACGCACATCAACAGCTGGAGCGCGAGACTAGAGACGCAGCCGCGCGCTGAGGACTAACAACGACAATACTCTAGACGCGCTGTTTCAACCAATCACAAAAAGGTCAATAATGGCCGAAATGTTACGAAACTTAGCAAACATACTTTTAGGACTCATACCTACGCACTGGTAACTAAATCCCAAAAACGACCTAAAGTGACTTAGGTCATTCTTTGAGCGAACGGCTCAAATATCGGCTCCAATTTTATAAGAACTGACTGTTTATGTAACTCGAAAAAGATGCCGAGTTTATAGCCAACGAAAAAGAGCGAGTAACGCTTTGTCTCAAGGGCTGGGTCGTCACCCGCAGCGGGGAGGCAAACGCTTTTCAACAGCGTCCTGGGATTCATAAGGCGTATGTCCCATCGACATCTGATCCCGAGCTCTAACTTATGAAGGAGGGGCGACGCCCACAACTCAACATCGAGTCCAACAAAGTCTCCAAAAGCGTAACAAGCACATTATTTAATTAGCGATGTAACTAATAATTCTATATGACCAACTACAATGAATCCTGGAGATTTCGTAATGCATGAGCGAAGGTACAAATGATGTAATTGTGAACGAATAATTTTTCTGTAATTATTGTGAGATTGATGAGCGAATGTTGTATGATAGTTGCGTGATTAGGAAGTAGATTTTCCCTATAATAATATGGAAAGGAATAATAAAGCATGAATAATAAAATTTCCCAAGATCGGAAGTATAGAGATGACATTTCCAATCGTTATGGAAAACAGGTACTGTCAAGTAAAAGAATCAAAACCATTGGTTGATAAAAAGTAATATCCTTAATAAATGACTGAATTGTTCCAACATGGTTCGGGATCGTGTATTTCGAGTAGATAAATAATGCTGAAATGGCTTTATTAATTTTGCCCAAGTATTGAAAAGATTGGATCATTTAGTTAAACAAAAATCATTTGCGAATTATCTCACTTTCAGTAGAATTGTTCCAATTGAGATAAAACAGCATGACATATACCATCGAATTGGAACTTCCGCATGGTAAATAATTGTGAAGAAATAGGAATGAATAGAAAGAGAGAAAAGATCGAACGAAATGCAGAACGAGAAACATACAGAGAAACAGAGGAGAAGTTAGCACCGAACGAGAGTACGAACGAAAAAAGACGATTGGAAATGTATGTGCATGTGTGTGTGTGACATTGAGAGCCTATGACGGGTCACCGCGTAGCCCAAAGGAGAGGTCAAATGCAAGTATGCAGGAATGAGTGAAAGCAAGTGACCAGAATGAAGAAGAGGGGTTGACTCCTCTGCTGTGTGGTACCTCCGAAATAACGGATGAGTCAGTGAGAGAGTAAATATGAAGTACGTAAGTATGAGAGAGACAGGATGAGCGTCTTCATGAAAAGACGGCGTATGTACGGGAGAAGAATCGTTTTCCTCATTATTAAATAACGGAATAATCATTTTAAAGGAATGTAGGCGTGAATGTTTTATCATAAGGTTTCATAATAAGGTTTTATAATAATGTTTTATAATTTATATTAGTTATACGTATAAATTTGCGATTTCATAGATTCGTGGCCGTTATCAGGGATGAGAGGTGGAGGCGGTGGAGGAGCCTGGAGCGTCTTAGGCGTCTAAGGACGTACCTCTCCACCGCGAAACTAAGCCATCCTGGAAGACCCTATATAAGATCGGGTCATGAACCCACGCTATATTAGTCGGAGCCCAGATCAGATCTTAGTTTTTAAGTCCCAGTACGGTCAAATTCGTACGTCAGAGTCCGGAGAAATTTTTGAAAGACCGAATCGCTGTCCGCCGTGTCAATTTATTTTATTAATATACTTTTCATCGTTTTCATTTTACCACAGTATCTTCAATTTCTTTATTTTACTTTATTCAACCGTTTGTATTCTCAGTGGTGACTCGATCACTCTCATTTTTTGCGAACAAACATTTATACTCTTTTCGAGTGAACATTTGTCTATTGAAGAACAATATATTTTTTTTTTGTGTGAACATTTTCCTCTTGTGTTGAGCACTGTTTTCGTTCTTCGTCGTGTTCCCACCCTGCGGCCCAATTTACAAGTTCGTTCATCTCTAAGGTCAATCGTTTTCATCATCGTCTTCATCGTTATTCGCCATTTGGTTATTCATCTCATTCCATAATCACCTTCATCCAGTTCAACCACCGACGTAGTAAGTGTTTCAAAATGTTTTCTCGCACGTATTTCGTATACGAATATATATATTCGTTCGTGCTCTGCGGTGTCTCCTACCCCGGTCGACACCCCACGAAGCTACGGGGTCACTCACTTTTTAAAACCCTATGATATATTTTCTGACGTTGTTGTCCCTTTTCACGTTATTATTTTGTGTTAAATTCAATTTGATGGGAAATTTAGATCTGTGGTCAATTCAATTTTGGGAAAAGTTATGTCGAGTTAAATTAAATTTTGTGGGAACCTTCGATTTTGTATTAAATTCAGTTTTGTGAAAAGTTATGTTGATTTAAATTTAGATTTGTGAAAAGTGTCTAATTAAATTTATTTTGCCAATTCAAATTTTTTCATGTCCAAACTCAATGCTTCTTCCAAGTTATTTCCAGTCCCTTTAGAATTATTTTTTGGTGCATTTAAATTATTTTGATGTTTCAAGTAGATCTTTTTAAATGAATCCGTTCGTATTTAAATCCGTTGTGATTAAGACTATATTTCTAGTGAAACTCCTTTCTCCAGGTAGTGCTCATTTTCGTAAACTCAGTGAACTGTGTGCGTGTTAAAGTCATTTAAGTAATTTACATTTTATTCCGGGATAGAATGTATCAATCGTGTTTCTGGTGCTTATAATTCAATATTCATTCCTGATATAATTTTTATTAATTATCTCCGGTGAAATTTATTTTCGGACAATTTGAAATCCTTTAAGTAATTTGACTCATTTGTGTCGTGGTCGAATAACATTTTGTGTTTGATTTTCTTTTATGAGCACTGTCCCGTCGATTGACCATGGACGTTTTCCAGTGAAAAAAAGCCGTCGTTGTAATAGCGGTCACATTGGTGTTAGTGATAATTTCGTTTGTCCTTGCAGTTCGCACGGATAAGCCCCAGGAGGCTGATCTTGTGGATGGCCCTGCGGTTAATTTCCCCCCACGTCAGTGAAAGTCAAGTCCACGTATTTTTTTCAGAATTTATTTAATGTAATCACACCGTCTTTCTCTCTTTACATTATGCTTTTTATTTGTCCGATTTTGCCGATTCTCAGTTTAGTAGTCCTGTTAAATGTGTCTCGCGAAAATTAACGAGTTTTGTTCGTGAGATTTTATTTCAATTTGCCATTGTTACCAAATTATGCACTCTCCGCTCGTGCTGAGCAATTTTTCGCAAGGTTAGTCTCAAAACAGGGCAAAATAACCTGGCCAATGCCGATTTTATCTCGAATAACGTGTTAAAGGGAAAGCCACGATTTTCTTGGTCGAGATGAGAAAAATCGAGGGTCAGGACGTAACAATGTGCCACGAGTTATCACAGTAGGTTGATTCTCTTCCATTAATTCTTCTCGGTCTCAAAACCAGCATTAAAGAGGACATCAAGACATCAGCCGTCGAGCTCACGTTTGGTACGACTTTACGCATCCCCGGCGAATTCGTCGTTGATTCAGAGAGTACGGATTTTGAGCAATTTTACGTAGAAAGACTTCGGCGTTTTATGCGCGAAATCCGTCCAGTACCAACCGCGTAATACTTGAAACGAAAACCTTTCACCCATAAGAATCTGTGTACCTGTACGCGCGTATTTCTAAAGCCTGACGGAGTCAAGGAGTCGCTCGATCAGTAATTTAGCGGTCAATGGAAAGTACTTGACCGAATCTCAGGCACCGTCTTGAAAGTAAAAGACAAGGATGAGCCTATGACCGTATTGACGGAAACGTTGAAGCCGGCCTATATGGAAGCAATCAGACAATTCACCAATGAACGGGAGGTCGGAAATGGCCAAAGAAATACCTCAACTAGTCATTCACCCTTATCTCAGGCACACTCGCCTCATACTCTCGAGCCTCAGGCAAACTTGTCTCATACTCTTGATCCTCATGCACACTCGTCTTATACTCTCGCGACACAGGCGCACGCGACTTGTGCATCCTCGTTTCACAAAGACTCGTCACATGTGACCTACAGAAAATCGACGATACCAAGCCAAACGTCTGTACGCATTATACGCACATCCTCTGCGAGAGCGGAATCCGTAGTTCGCCGGCACACGAGAATGTCCATTTTCGTGTCTACAGCACCGCCCACGCTAACTCCTTGATGTGCCACTCTGCCGAGGACATACGTTGGTCCCAGTCACAAGAAAAGAGTCAGTTTTGCAACCTAAGTTGCTTGGAAGGGAGTGCTGCGGGGATCGCCATACGACTCACGCTCGACGTCGTGGTTTGGTCGCATATTGATGGAGCGTCGTCCCACCTCGAAAGAGAAAGAGACAGATGCTGCAAGCGAAGCATGGTGACTAGTCAGCTTGACGCGTAATACAACACTCGATTTCTCCTGCTCGCATCGCGATCTGTACGTCTATTTTAATAAAGTTGTTTTACATCGTGAAAAACGAAGACGACTATAATCACTCGGAAATCCCCTACAAGACGCAGATGTATTTATTTCATATGCCCTGCTTCTGGAGCTACGTTCGAGCCCGCTATGCTCTCATCAGCCGTGCGGGAATCAAACCCGAGACATCTTCGCAGCCTTTCGGTGACGACACCAAGGCGTTCCTTTCCTTTGGACCTACATATTCAGGTGAGTTCTGAATAACCGAGATCGCAGAAAAAGCACTTAGAAAATATTTCCATTGGTGTCGGCGGTGGGAATCGAACTTGTCCCCATCGCATGCCACTGCGCGTGAGCTGGGCACGTTACCACCGTGCTACTGCTCCCCTCCAACCAAAAATTAGTAATCATTCCGGCGATATTTTCAATTGATTTTTAAATAATAATTTTTTACCGTGTCCGTTAATTTAAAAAAAATTGATTACGGTTTAAGGATGTATCGGACGTACCTTCCGAACCAAAATTGACTTTCGTCGACAATTTTGCATACTTCATGATAAGATAAAAATCGGAAAAAATTGAACTACAATAAAGACGATAAGAAGATTACTTTTTAAAAATATTAATGCCCAAAAGTTATCAATAAATTGTTTAAACGAAACATTGTTCAAAAAATTTTTAGGGAATGTTTTTTTGTCATGTGAAATGAATTCGTTGATTTTTCTGACTACACATGAATTTTTTTAAATTTTCTTATCAGTTTTTAATTTCAATTTTCGGAAATGCGTAAAGGTTGTATTTACAAAACCATTCGTTTAATACCCTGGAAACTTCTTAATTGTAATATAGAACGTTTTTACGAAAACATATTCTTAATTCACGATTTTTCATTCATTTCTCAAATTAAAAAATTTTTGAAAACCGAAATTTTAAAATGATAAGAAACGTTTTGAAAGTTCATGCCTAGTCAGAAAAATCAACGAATTCAATTCACGTTAAAAAAACTATCCCTAAAAATTTGTTCAACAATGTTTTGTTTAAACAATTTATTAATAAATTTTGGCATTATTATTATTTGAAATTAATATTCTTGTCATCTTTATTGTGGTTAAATTTTTCCGATTTTTATCTTACCATGAAGTATGCAATATTGTCGACGAAAGTCACTTTTGGTCGGGGAAGTACGTCCAATACATCCTTAATGTCGCTCGTAGACTTTACTCGAACACACTTACACACACTTACCCACATTTGCACACACTTGGACACACTCGCACACACACGCACACACTCGCACACACTTGAATGCACTCTCACGCACCCGCTCACGCTCGCACACACTGGCAAACATTCGCACTGACTCGGAATAATTCGCACACACACGTACACACTCGCCCATACTCACTCACACTTACATACACTTGATCACACTCGAATACACTCGGACACACTCGAATACAGTCGCACATACTCGCACACACACGCACCCACTCACGCACACTCGTACACAGTCGCATACACTCGGACACACTCGCACACACTGGCAAACACTCGTACACACTCGCACACATTCGCACATACATGCAAGCACTCGAATATACTCAGCCACACTTGCACACACACACGCAAATGTGCATGTAATAGGAATACTTTTTCAATAAATACTAATTTTTAACGAAATTGGCAATATAATTTTAATAAATGCTAATTTATTATGAAATAAGAAATATTCCTTTACTAATTATTAATGTTCCAAATAATTAGAAAAATTTCTTTAATAAATACTTTTTTTTTAGAAAATTAGGAATATTTTTCTAATACATACTAATAATTAAGAAAATTAACCAGCGCCCCCCCCCCTCTCAAGACAGCTAACGGGACGATTGCTTGTGTCGTTGGGCGGTGTGAGGAAAAGTAAGGAATAGGACCGGTTAAAAGGGTACGAGATAAGTACGGTTAAGAGATAAGTGAGAAAAGTAGTGAAAAGGCACAGTTAAGTGGTTCAAGTTGATGGACATGGAAAGAAGAAGAGAAAGAGTGTGGAAAGTCGTGGATGAGAGAGGAAAAGAGAAGTTTTAAGGCTGAAGAGGCAAGAAAGAAGGAGATGGGCGAGGGGCAAGGGAAGCGGGAAGGTGTGGAGCAGTAGTGATGATGAAGGGATTCAGAAGGCAGTGAGAGATACGGCAGAATGAGAAAAGAGGGCAGCATGTGGGTAGAGCATGACGCTGGCGGCAGGAGAGCGAAAGGAAAGTAAGAAACGGTCTGGCGCGAGATCACGTGGCATGGGACACGAGGCGGATGACGGTAAGTGGGATACAGCATATAAGTGCTGGGAGAGAGCCAAGCGGTGAAAATGGTTGAAGCGACACGTGGTGAGAAGTTGGTTGGCCAGTGGTGAGCGAGTAAAGAGGGATATTGGAAGAAAAAATGCCGAGAGTAGGCAAGAGAAGAAGATTGAGGAGGACTGGACGGTAATGCAAGAGAAAAAGGTGGAATATTAGTGCCGGTTGGAAGTCAGAGAAATTAAATGAAGTAAAGATGTGAGAGTGGAGAAAAATAGTCGAAGATGGTGGTGAGAACAGTGAGAGGACACGGGGAAAGGAGTGAGGGCTGGGAGAGAGGTGGGACAGTGACAGCCGGTGGTAAGAAAGAGCGGTGTATTGGTGCCAGCGGGAAAAAACGGAGAGAATGGTCGAGTGCGCAAAAAAGAAAGAAGGAGGCTAGGACGGCGGTGACAACGGTGTAAGGAACTGAGGAGCGGCACGGACAGAAGGCGAGTAGAAAAAAGTGTGAGGAGAGAAAGTTGGACAGGGTAAAGGAACAAAAGAGGATGGCGAGAGTGAGTGAGGACAGTGTCTGGATGGAGAGACTAGTAGCGGCGGTGGAGGAAGTGGTAGAAGAATTGAAAGGCATTAAGAGAGAGATGGTGGAGGAGAGCGGTAGGAGGGAGAGGAGAGGGAGAGTGTATGAGATGTGAGAGATGGACAGTGGGAATGGAAGGGGGGAGGCGAGGATAACGAAGAGGTAGAAAAAAGAGAGAAGGAAAAAGAGGAAAAGAAGGAAGGAAAAAGCGGCAAGACGGATGAAGAAGGTGAGTGGAAGTGGAGAACGGAAAGTGGAAGGGAGGTCGAGTTGGCGAGAGAGAAGAAACAGGACACGAGGCAAAAAGGGTTAGACCAGGGAGGAGGAGATGGTGTGAAAGAGCAGGAAGAGAAGAAGAAGAGAGAGGAAAGAGAGAGGGAGAGGATGGCTGAAAAGTAAGTGAGGAGATGGAAGGAGGAAAGAAGGTGGGAGAAGAAGTGGAGGCGGAGGAAACGATGGAGAACGAGGAAGAAGAGACAAGGCGAAGACGATCAGAGGGAGAGAGACGACGGGAGGGAGGAAGACAACGAGATAGTGGCAGAGGAGGTGGATAAGGGCAAGAAGAAGTCGGGGAAGAGGAAGAGAAGAGACGGAGGAGGGATAGCCGGAAGCTGGAGATGGGCAGAAGAGGGAAGCGAGGAAGAAAAGGGAAGGGAGAAGGTCAAGCGGCAGGAAGAAGAAGAGAGGATAAAGAGAGAGTAGCGGGACGAAGCGAGAAGAAAGAGAGAGCAAGACAAAAAATGGGTTGCAGCAAAGGCGAAGGAAGAAAAGGGCGTGAAAAAAGAAATAGGTAAAGGGAAAGACAAGAGTGAGGACGGATAGAGGTGGTAAACAAGAAGCAAAGCACAGGAGAGAGTCAAACGGAAGAGAGAAGGAAGATGGAGTGAGCAGATGAAGGGGAGGATGAGAAGGAGAAAGAGGATAGGGATAAAGGGCATTGGGAAGGTATGGAAGATAGGAGTGCGAGAGGTGGAGGAGGTGGTTGAGGAGGGAACGAAGCTGAATGTGAGAGTCGAGAAGGTGATTCAGAAGAAACAAATGGGTAAGGAGGCGGTGGTGGTGGTCGTGATTAGAACAGGAGAAGAGAGGGAAAGGGTGCTGGAAAGAAAAAATAACATGGTAAAAATAGGGCTGCAAGTAAAAGAGTGCTCTACGGGGCAGGAGAGAAGGCTCAGAACGATTATGGGAGAGAGGGTGATGGTGGAGAGATGGAAGATGAGGGCAAGGAAGGTGGTTAGAACGGGTGGGTGAAAGAGGTAATATATGTGCCGCATCGCAATGGAAATCAGTTTCCAACGGCTCTCTTGATTCCTTTCTTGTTTATGAAGGGTCAAGTGGCAGGCGTCGGGTGACAGAACGACGACAAGACGTTCGAAGAAAGACCTACCCCGTCGGTGGTGCGTGGTGCATGTACCACGAGTGTGTTGTATTGCGTAGAGGCCTAGGAAAAAGTAGAGTGGGAGACTAAGAGGTCTCGGTCATGAGTTGATTCCTTCTTGGGTCATTGGGTCGAAAGGACTGATTTTTAATAAGGCTCTGCCCAAGGCACCTCACTAGCACTGCTATCGGAATGCTATATTTTGTTTCATTTTAATTCTTTTCTATTATATCGATTCATCAATAAATTGTGTAAGCTGTGTCACTGCGGCAGTCAGTGAGATACACTATTGCTTCTCAGATTAATACCAGAACTCCTAAATCTTATTATTATTATTATTATTATTATTTTCGTATCTGACTTATATATGGAATGAAAGGAAGGAAGCTTAGAAGCAGGAAGAAAGAAAGAGATGTAAAAAAGTGGTGAAGGACGGGAGGTGTAGGAGAAGAGAGGAGTTGGAAAATCCGGAATGTAAATGTGAGAAGGAGAAAACCTTATTAAAAAACTTGTGACCCAGAAGGAAATCAATGAAGACTCACGTACATACAAGGATATTGGCAATATAATTTTAAGGCGGGAGTCTGATATTTCAATGACTTTTTTCAAAAAAATTTCTAATAATAAAATTTGTTTATTAATTTGATACTTTGGATAAATAAAAGAGAAGGTTTCATAGTAGTACAGATAATTTTTGTTTCTGCGGTAAATCTTGCTGGTATGGCCGCCTGAAGTTATTGAATTTGGCTGACACGATTTCTCAACTGTAGACTATATAAAATGGAAAAAGTTACGAAATTAATGGAATATAAACTTGTCACTATCGTCCAAACTAGAATTATTGACATGGAAACAAAAATCAGCATGGCGGACTTTTAAAATTTTCGATATTTTTTTCAACTTAAATCGTTATAACAATGGATTAAATATTAATAAAAATTCATAAAACTAGTTCATATGAAAGCTATACAGATGTAAAATAAGCCAACAAAATTTCAGCTTGATAGGTGCAATAGTTTTTTTTCTAGAATGTGAGCTGCGTCAAAAAACGTTGCGTCGAGAAAATAGCCATGTTCTTTTTTCTTCAAAAATATTCCGAAATGCTTGTATAATTTTTTGAAAAAATAGCCTCGCACCCTTAATCAGAAATGCTTGCTGCATATATTATCCGTTCAGCTTCCTCGTAACTTTGATTTTCTTCCATTCTGGCATTCCTAAGAGCCACTCTCAGCTCCTTAAAATGTTCGTTGCTGCGCTGATTTGATTTGTAAATTTGCGATCAGGACCATTTTTGGCATTTTTTGCAGCTGATTCACATGTACGGCTTTTGTCGTTTTCAGATGTACCACTGTTGCCACAAAATTTTCTTTTCTTTAAACGATCTGCTCTGGTACTATCATATTTCGTACTTTTTCGTTCCCTTGTGTACGATTTTTTCGACGCAGCAAAAAACTCGCTAAGGAGCGTTGTACTAACTGTACACGTTTTTTCTACACAAAATTTTATCATGAATTGCTCCAAAACTGAAACGAAAATAAGCAGCCACCCCATATTTACGAAAATCGACGATTCTAAAGCAGGTATACGGCAGCTGCAACCTTGACGCGCCAGGTGCACGCTTGGCGCATTCAAGACCCTCTCATTGCTTTGCGTTTTTCTACCTGTTGGAGAACTTTCTGACCTGAGTAATAGTTTCTATAGTAATTCTACATATATTTACTACAAGAATCTGTTTATTTTAGAAAATCAAATTTTTGGAAAAAAAATTTCAGACTCAATAAAAGCTAATTCTTCAGAGAATTGTGAAGATATATGTTATAATTGTTAATTTTTGAGAAAATGAGAAACTTTTTTAAAATAATGACTAATTTTCCGATAAATTGTGATAAAGTGAGAAAGTGCAGAAAAAGGCATTAGAGAGGCGGAAAAAAGGCAGAAAGTGAAGGGAAAGGTAGGTGAAGGGGTGATAAGTGCAGTGAAAGAGCAGGGCGGGAAAGGGACGGAGGAGGGAGCAAAGGGCAGAGCAAAATAAAAAGCAGGAAAAGAGGCGGTTAGGAAGCGGCATGAGGAAGAGGGGTGGGGAGGGAAAGGGAGTAGGCACGACGTGAGTCGGTAAGCGGGCGCGATAGTAGCGGCATCGGGTGGTGAGAAGGGACGGCAGAAGGAAGGAAAGGAAGACAGCAGGGAGAAAGAGAGAGGTGGTCTGCAAAGTCATCTGACGACGGAGAAAGGTAGCGACGAAGGGTAAGTGAAGCGGGTAAGGTGAAGGCAGAAAGGTAAGGTAAGGTAAGGTAAGGTAAGTGAAGGGTACGGTGATAGAGAGAAAGAGATAGAGGTGTGAGCGGGACGATTTGAATCGGGAAGAGAGGAAAAGAGTGAATAGACGGAGAAGGAAAAGAACAGGAAAAGAGGAACACGGAGATGGAGGTAATCAGCATGGAAGAGTGGGAACAAAAGACAGAGAAGGGAGGAAAAGTAGGAGCGGCGACGGGAAGGAGAGGTAGGAGGACGAATGCGGAGAGGCTGGGGAGAGAGAGAAGCATAAGCCTAGGAGGTATGACAGAGATAAATGAGTTGTGGAAAAGAAAAAGGGAGCAATTAGAGAGCGAGGAAAAATAGAAAGATGAGGAAGAGTGGGTATTCCAGAAGAGTAGAAAGGTGTATAGATCACCGGAAGAGAAAGAGAAACGGGCAAAAAGGGGAGAAAACATACAAAGGATGATAAAAGAGATGAGGGAGAAGGCTAGGAGAGACGCGCAGGAAATTAAGGAGCAGGAGAGAGAGATAAGAGAGGAATTGGAGAGAATCAGGGAGGAAGGGAGACAGGCGGAGGAAAGGTGGAAGGAGGACCAGAAGGTCATAGCAAGAAGGATAGGGGCAATCGAAAATAGGGTGGGGTTACTGGAGGGGTCGGAGGGAAGGATGGAGGAGTGGGAGGAAAGGATGGATGGGATCGAACGGGAGATAGAGGGGGTGAAAGGAAGGCAAATGGTAGGGGAGAGTGGAACAAGGGAGGGGGAGGAAATGAGAAAACGGTTGGAGGATCTAGAACTGAAGAAGGAGAGAGCGGAGAGGCAAGAAAAGAAATGGAATATAATTATAAAAAGATTAGATATAGAAGGAACAGCAATGGAGACGGCAACGAGGGTACTAGAGGGGATAAGGGTGACGGGTAAAATAGAGAAGGCAAGAGAGATTGGAAGAGGGATGAATAGAAAGGAGGGGATGCTGGAGGAAAGAATGGAGAGTGGGGAGGCGAAGAAGGAGGTAATGAGGAAGAAGAGGGAGTTAAGACGAAGAAAGGAGATAATAGAGGAGGATCTGACGTGGAAAAAGAGAAGAACGCAATGGCGGATAAGGAGGATTAGAGAAGAGGAGTGGGCCAAGGGGAAGAGATTAAAAGTTGGCAATGGGAGAATAGAGTTGAATGGAGAGGTATGGTGGTGGGATGAGCAAAGAGAGGTGTTAACAGATGGAAGAGGAAGGGAAAGAGCGGAGGGAGAGGAGAAGGAGGCAGGAAATAGAAAGAGAAAAAACAAGTAGGAGCGAAACGGGGAAGGAAGAAAAAGGGTAAAGAGAGAGCAGGAAACGGGAAAAGATGGAAAATGGGATTCTGGTATGTGGCTGGGCTGACGAAAAAAGACAAGAAATTTTGGGAAAAGATAAAGCAGTGGGAGGTGATAGTCCTAATGGAAGCCTGTTTAGAGGAGAAAGGCTGGAACAGGATAAGAAGGAAGCTGCCATCAGGATATGACTGGAAAAAGCCATGGGCGAAGAGAAAGAACAGGAAGGGTAGGGCGATCGGAGGAATGATGATTGGGGTGAGGAAAGAATTGATCGGGGTAGAGATAAAGGGGGAGGGAGAGGAGGAGGGATCGATGGCGCAACGGATACAGGCAGGAGAAGACGTATGAGTAGTAGTAGCGTATACGTAAGCGGGGATATGGATAGGAAATTAGAAAGTGTGAGGGAATGGATGGAAGGGCACAGGGTGGGAGAAAGGGTGATAATAGGAGGGGACTGTAATGAGGACGGGGAAAGAGGGGGGATGATTGGAGGGATTGGTGGCAGAGGAGAGGGAGGGGGGGGGGTAGACGTTCAAAGGATAAGAAGATAAATAGTGAGGGAAGGAAGTTAACGCGGATGATAGAAGAGGTAGGATGGGAGATCTTCAATGGGATATAGAGGGAGATGAAGAAGGGGAATACACGTTCACGGAGGGAAAGGGGGATACAGTCATAGACTATGTGGTGGGAGATGAGCACACGCGGGAGGGAATAGAGAGTATGGTAGTGGGGACGCGGTGAAGTCTAACCACCACCCACTAATTTTATCAATGAGGTCGGGAAAGATGAGGAGGAGAGAGGAGAGAAGGAAGGAAAGAAAGATAGGGGGTGGAAAATGGTCGGACAAAATGAAGGAAGTGTACATGGCAACGATATGAGGGGTGGAGTTGAAGAAAAAAGGTATACAAGAATTGGTACCGACGACAGGGGGGGAAATAAAAGAGGCAATGAAGAAGAGTGAGGAAGAAGGGGGAAGGGAGAAGAGGCAGAGAAGGGAAGGATGGTGGGATGAGGAGAGTAGGGAAAAGAAGGATAAAACCAGGAGGGAGCTAAGGCATTGGAGAAAGGGAGCAGGTACGCGAGGGAAGTACAGAGGGCAAAAAGGAATGTAGAGAGTTGTGCGAGAGGAAAAAGCGTGAAGACCAAGAAAGACTAATGAGAGAGGTGGTGGAGGCCATAATGGATGATGAGGTATGGGAGACAGTGAAACGGGGGAGGAAACCCGTGCAGAAATTTGAACTGGAACGCCAGGCCTGGTAGTAATTTACTGGCTAGCACAATCTGTCTAGCCCCTGCCCTGGCACTGGCGAGTTTGGCCCAATTCCGAGTTCTCTCGCCAACACTGCCCAGAAACTGGTCAGTGGTCACTAGGAATAGGCGTTGTTCAAAATTAAAATCGATTAAAAAATAATCGGTGTTATGAATTTACAATTATCCAAAAAATGCTGATTTTATGAAAAAAATTCATTTTCATTTCGGAAACAGCACTAAATTCCACAAAACTCTGGATACATCAAGGTTTTTAGGGTCGCTGATTCCGAATCTGGCATCAGATTTTCAAAATAAAAATGGCGGATCCAATGTGGCGGACGTTAAATCGAAAAATGGTACCAATTTTTCCGAAACTCTGTACTCGAGGGGTTCTGGGGTCGCTGATTCCGAATCTGGCATCAGATTTTTCAAATTAAGAATGGTGGATCCAATATGGCTGACGTTCAATCGAAAAATGGTACCAATTTTTCTGAAACTCTGTACGCGGGGGTTTTTGGGATCGCTGATTACGAATCCTTTTTCCACTGTATTTGATTTATTCTTTAAACAGCAATTGACTTCATCTTTTCTAAATGTATTACATCATGATTTTTGACAATTTTAGATCATTCATTTAAAATTTAAAAAACTTGAGGTTGACTTCGGAACTGAATTTAGAAGATCTGATGTTATACTCGTATTTTTTTACCCGAAAAACGGCCCAGAGTAGAGTTATGGGAAAATTAATAACATTTTTCAATTCTACCGTTCAATGTCTACCATTTTGGATCCAGAATATTTAATTTTCAAAATATGATGCCAGATTCGTAACCAGCATCCCCAAAAACCCCCGGGTACAGAGTTTCGGGAAAATTGTTACAATTTTTCGATTTGACGTCCGCCATATTGGATCCACGATTTTGAATTTTAAAAATCTGATGCCAGATTCGTAATCAAGGACCGCGAAAATCCCCGAGCACAGAGTTTCTGGGAAATCGGTTCCATGTTTCGAGTTGACGTCCGCCTAATTGGATCCGCCATTTTGAATTTTAAAAATCTCATGTCATATTTGCAATCAACGACCCCAGAAACCTTCGAGTATAGAGTTTCAGAAAAATTGGTACCATTTTTCGATTTGACGTCCACCATATTCGAACCGCCATTTTGAATTTTGAAAATCTGATCCCAGATTTGAAATCAGCGACCCCAAAAACCACCGAGTACAGAGTTTCTGGAAGATTGCTACCATTTTTCGATTTGAGGTTCGCCGTATTGGATCCGCCATTTTGAATTTTGAAAATCGAATGCCATATTCGTAATCAGCGACCCCAAAAATTTCCGAGCACAGAGTTTTTCGAAAATTGATACCATTTTTCGATTTTACGTCTACCATATTGGATCCGCCATTTTGAATGTTGAAAATCTGATACCAAATTCGTAATCAGCGACCCCAAAAACCTTCGGCTACCAAATTTCATTTAAATCAATGCAAGTGAAAAATGCTTTGCACTTTTCGTCAGAACTCGTTGACTAAAGTGTCATTTAAATACAAGAAAATAGTGAGGAAAGAACAGCGTAGTGGTAGCGTGTTAGTCGTTAAGTAGGTCGTTAGATAGGTCTCAGGTTAAATCTCAGGTAGGTTCAAAATTAATTTCGACGGAGAAACGTCCGGACTACAAAGCCGGAAACATTCGTAAAAAAAAAATCTCTAAATTTATAATTTCTTTTTTTAATGATTATTTAAGGATCGAAAGTGCTGAATTCGTTAATTAAAGAATAGTCGGTTCAAATCCCGGTCAATTACTTTTTTTAAATTTACGGTATTTTTAAAAATAATGGAACAGCACTTTTTAATTCGTTCATCGATCATTCCTAATTGCTAATTTATAAATAATAAACTTATATTTTGTATGCTGATTTGAACGTTTTTAGCAAATTGCACAGTTTCTGGCTAGACCCTGTTAACTTTACTGGCCAGACCCTAGTCTCAGATCTTCTGGCCAGATCTTCTCGCTAGGCACTGCGCAGAAACGTATAATGAGCCAGGACTGGCTGATTCCAGCTGAACTGACCATTGCCAGGCCAGATGCATGGAAAACTGGCCAGGTACTAGGCAGCGCCAGGATTGAATTTCTGCTCGGGAAGGGGGAAAGAGAGTGGATGAGAGGATAAATAAGGAAGAGTTGAAAATATATTTTACGGGGCTTCTGGGGGGCGTAGAGAATAGGGTAGCGGTAGGATTAAGAAGGGAGGTGTGGGAAGGGGAAGAATGGGAGTTAAGCAAAGAAAAAATCAGGCAAGCGCTGAGAAAGACGAAAGTGGGAAAGGCTATGGGAAGGGATGAGCTACCGAGCGAGGCATGGAAGTGCGGGGGGGGGGGGGAAGGACGGAGGAAATGGCGTGGGAGATATGTAGAAGGGTATGGAGAGGGGTCGGATGGCCGCAAGGATTGAAAGATGGAATAATAGTACTGATAGTAAAGAAAGGAGAGGGAATAAGAGTGGAGGACTACAGGGGAGTGACGCTAATGCCGGCACTATATAAAAGATACACGACGGTACTGGCGAGGAGACTGGAGGAGGAAGTAGAGGAAAGAGGAATGATACCCCCGAAACAGACAGAGTTTAGAAAGGGGGTGGGGAAAATTGATAACGTATATGTGCTGAATTATCTAGTGAGTAGACAGGTCAAACAAACGAAGGGGAAGTTGGTGGCGTTGTTTGTGGATTTGAAGGCGGCGTTTGATTCGGTGGATAGGAGGGTACTGTGGGAGGCGTTAGAGAGGAGAGAAGTGAGAAAAGGACTAAGGGTGAGGATAGAAGAGGTGTATGGAGAGACAGTAAGTAGAGTGAAGGTAGGGGGAGAGATAGGATAGGGCTTCTGGACGGTGAAAGGGGTGAAACAGGGGTGTCCGATGAGTCCCATATAATTTAATATGTTGATGGCGGATACGGAGGAAGAGCTGAAGAAGGGAAGGTGAGGAGGAGTAAAAGTAGGGGAACGAAGGATTTGCTCGTTAGCATACGCGGATGATGTGGCGGTGGTGGCGGTGGTGGCGGAAAACGAGGAGGAGATGGAGAGTATGATCAGGAGATTGAAGAAGTATTTTGAGAAAAGGAAATTGGAAGTGAATGTGGGAAAAACTAAGATCATGAGATTTAGTAAGAGGGTAGGGAGATGCAAGAGGGGGAATTGGAGATGGGAAGGGAAGAGAATAGAGGAGGTGAAGGAATTTAAATACCTGAGGTATGTATTTAAGAGGAATGGGGGGCAGGAAGCATATATAAAGGACAAGGTCAGAAAGGCGGAGGCGGTGATGAAACAGGTATGGGGGATAGGAAAGTGGAAGTTTAGGAAGAAATTAGAGAGAAGGATGAGGCTGTTTGACACACTGGTGTGGACAGTGATGGGATACGGGTCAGAGATATGGGGTTGGGAGGAAAGGGAGAAAATAGAGAGAGAGCAGGAAAGATATATCAGATGGACGTTGGGTATAGACTGGAGGTCACTGGGATATATGGTGAGAGAGAAGGCAAAAAGGGACCAGCTGAGAACGAGGGCAGGAAGAAGAGCGTGGAAATTTGAGGAGAAGCTGAGGAAGGGGGAGGGGAGTGAATTGGCGTGCACGTGCTGAGAAGATATAAGGGAGCGGGCAAGGGGGAGGGTGGGGGAGATATCAAGCTTGGAGATGGGAAGGAAAGGATTCTTAGAAAGGGGTGCAGGAGGGAGGGAACAAGAGGAAGAACAGGGAGACGGAAGATACGAAAAGATAGAAAAAGAGGGTCACAGAGGACAGGAAAGGGAGAGAAGAAAGAAAATAGTGAGATCAAAATATAATAGGTGGTATAGGGAGATAAGAACAGATGGGATACCCAAGTACCTGACGATGGGATGGAGCGAAAAAAGACGTAAGAGGATAGCAGATTCAGAATATGGAACGAGATGAGAGAGGGTAGGTATTGGGAGAGGGAGGAGAATAAAGTGTGCAGAGTATGTAGGGGGGGGGGGGAAGAGGAGTCGTGGGAGCACGTGTTAGAGAGGTGCAAAGGTTGCGAGGGGGACGAGCGGGGTATCGGGGAGAAGATTAGAAAGATTCTGGATGAAGGGGCAGAGGGGGAGGAATGGATGAAGGAGCTGGAGAGGATTAGAGGGAAAGTAGTAATAGAAGAGGGGGAAATGGAGAGAGAACAGGTGTGAAAGAGAGGAAACGGAAGTCAGGGCGAGGAGGGACAGGCGGTAAAATAAGAGTAGGTTAAGGGAACGGAAATAAAAGAGAGAGTGGAGAGGAAGGGAGGGAGAGAGAGACGAGCGTGTGGTTAATGTGAGCGAGCGAGGCGTGCGAGTGAGGCGAGCGAGACTAGCGAGCGGAGGATGAGAATGAGAATGGATGGATGAGAGAGGAGAGAGATGGAATGGGATATGTGAAAAAGAATGTGAAAGAGTGTAAAAGGATGAAAGGAGAAAGAAAGGATGTAAAAAGATGTAAAAAGGGAGATAACCTTTAATAAAAAAAATTTTGTAACCCGGTAGGGAAGCAATAAATATATACATACATATTAAAAATTTCAAATATGCACCCAAGAATTAATCAATTTACAGAAAGTCATATACATTATTCAGAATATTTTTTTGGTTTAAATAATTACAAATATGTGGTTGGTTAGTTATTATTTTTTCAGTAATTTACAATTACAAAAAATATTTTATTTCAGAGGAATTGGCAATATATAGCAAAATCGATGATGGAAAAATCGTTTTTGCCGATCACTGCGAACGAACCATGGAAGAGTCAAGGCGAGGAAGTGGTGGAAATCGTGTGGGAATCTATATAAGCGTGTAAGGAGGAGAAGGGTAGAAGATGGAAAGACAGGATGATAGCCACAGTAGTAAAGAATGGAGAGGACGGACAGTAGCAGGGCGGTAATGCACTCGGCTCACACGCAGTGGGTCCGGATTCGATTCCTACCATTTGCACAAATGGAAAAATTTTCTACGTGCTTTTTCGGTGACTTCGGTGGTTCGGAATCAACCTTAACATTTTGGTCCGAAGGAAAGGAGCAGCGCCTTGGTGTGATGACGGAGACGCTTTGTAATCTCTCAGGTTTGATTCCCGTTTTTTAGCACAGCTAGTGGAAGCACAAATGGGTTAGCACCTCGCTCCAGAAGTAGGACGTACAATCTACGACTGCTTCCATCCCAAGTGTCGACACGTGGTGGGTGCGCGATGAGCTCTGGGCGTGGAATCGGGCTGTGGACTATTAGATAAGTAAGAGGAGCCTACCGGTAGAGGATAGCGAGCCTGTAATCCTCAGGAGATCGGTGTAAGCAACAGCAATACCAATTGTAAAGAATAAAGACGAGCCGCGAGCCAAGAGTGGAGGAATATAAGGGGGTCGACACTCATGCCAATACTGTAGAAAGTATGCACCACGGTACTGGCGAAAAGGCTAGAAGAGGAGGTGGATCCCGCCGAATTAAACGGGTTTTAGGAAAGAGGAGGGGATGATAGACAACGTATGTGTTTTCAATTATATATTCAATAGGCGAAACAAATGAAAGGAAATTTGTTGTCGTTATTTATGGATCCCAGAGTAGCATTTGACTCGATAAATAGGAAGGTGTTACAAGAGCGATGAGGCGACCAGGAGAGGTCTGAAAGGGAGAATAGAGGAGGTGGAGAGAGAATCAAAGAGGATAATGAGACAATAAGTGGAGGAAAGGTGAGCGAATAGAGAGGAGAACGTTTTCGGAGAGTATAATGAGTGAGGCAGGTGTGTCCGCTGAGCCCTATATTGTTTAATGTGCTAACGGTAGATATGGAGGAAAAGCTTATGATAGGAAAATGGAGAGGGTTAAGGGTGGGAGAGATGGAAAGTATAATAAGACTATGAGAGAAGTGTTTTGAGAAAAGAAAGTTCGAAGTGAATCTGGGGCAAACAAAGGTAATGAGATTTAGTAAAGGGGACTAGAGGTGTAAAAGAATCACGTTAAGTAGAAGTTGGAAAAGGCTTAAATAGGTGAAGGAGTTGAAGTACTTGAGGCATTGGGATGAATGGTCGACCGGAGGAGGAGAGTTATGAGAAAAAGAAAACGGAGGCAAAAGAGTGAAAGAGGAGAGAGGATAGCAGAGTCCAGGTATGATAGGTGGTACAGGAAAATTAGGAGAGAAGGGGTACATGAAAGCGAGATGGTATGAAGAAAGATACGAGTAGATAGCAAGATACAGAATAGAGAAAGGGATATGAAAATTGATTAATTGATTGATGATCATTCAAGCCTTGGTTACACCTTGAAGCACGAAAATACAATAGTATTATAGTTTATTTAATAACCTATTATATTTTGTAGTATAACCTCAACCAATATGATAAGTTGGAATAACAGAGATAACGCTGAGTATAGTTTTTATACTGCACTAACCTATGATTATTGCTCATTTGGTAACACACTTTATTATCTTCGGACAAAACATACGTGACAAAATATCAGCGACAAAATATCCGTTAACAAAATATCCACGGACAAAATATCTAAACCAGAGTATTAACCCTTTGCGGCATACATTTTTCAGACGAACGGTTTTATACTAAAACTATCGTACTAGTCGTTTTCGGGTCGCTGATTACGAATTTGGAAACAGTTTATAAAAATTGAAAACATCGGAACCAATACGTCGAAGGAATTTTGAAAGAGATGAATTCCACAACTAATGACGCGGACGTGGTGAGCTACAATAGTAGCTCACCACGTCCGCGTCATTAGTTGTGGGTAATGCTAAGAGTGGGCTAAGAATTAGATAATAGAATTTCAGAGAATGCATCTCTTTGAAAATTCTTTCGACGTATTGGTTCCGCTGTTTAAAATTTTTATGAACTGTTTCCAAATTCGTAATCAGCGACCCCAAAAACCCCCGAGTAACTAGTTTCAAGTGAATCCGATGAACTTTGGAAAATTCGTCCGCCACATTGAATCTGTCATTTTTTATACTATAGTAGCTCACCACGTCCGCGTCGTTAGTTGTGGGTAATGCTAAGAGTGAGCTAAGAATTAGATAATAGAATTTCAGAGAATTCATCTCTTTGAAAATTCTTTCGACGTATTGGTTCCGCTGTTTTTATTACTATTGTAGCTCACCACGTCCGCGTCATTAGTTGTGGGTAATGCTAAGAGTGAGCTAAGAATTAGATAATAGAATTTCAGAGAATTCATCTCTTTGAAAATTCTTTCGACGTATTGGTTCCGCTGTTTTCAATTTTTATAAACTGTTTCCAAATTCGTAATCAGCGACCCCGAAAACCCCCAGTAACTAGCTTCAAGTAAATCCGATGAACTTTGGAAAATTCGTCCACCGTATTGAATCCGCCATTTTTTATTTTCAAAAACGGACTTCAAATTCGTAATCAGCGACCCCTAAAACCCCCGAGTAACTAGTTTCAAGTGAATCCGATGAATTTTTGAAGAATCATCCACCATATTGAATCCGCCATTTTTAATTTTCAAAAACGGACTCCGAATTCGTATTCAGCTATCCCTAAAACCCCTAAGTAACTAGTTTCACGTGAATCCGATGAACTTTAGAAAATTCATCCGCCATATTGAATTCGCCATTTTTAATTTTTTTAAATGGACCTCAAATTTGTAATCAGTGACCCCTAAAACCCCCGAGTGCTAAATTTGGTTGCAATTTACCCAAAAGTTCGTTCGAAAATGATTTTTTTTCTAAAAAATGAACGATTTTTGACATTTTTTGTTATTTATAATTGTTTGTAATTTTGCGTAACTGCATGTATCATCATTCATGTCACATTCCACGATGCTTCTACTATTATAGTACAAAGATTCGTGGATGTTACTTCGAAAGCATTAAATCTACCGAGGAAAGTTGTGAATAAAAAAGGTGGGACTCTGGTGTCCCACTACGCCGCAAAAGGTTAAGCAAGGTCTTTTAGATACTAGAAAGTATGTTGTTTACATATTGTAATAATACAGTAAGTACGTAGAACTTTGGGTTTGGGTTTGAGTGTTTTGGATTAATTTTGGGTTTGGGTTTGAGTGTTTTGGTTTAATGTTGGGTTTGCGTTTGGGTGTTTTGGTTTAATTTTGGGTTTGGGTATTTTGGTTTAATTTTGGGTTTGGGTATTATGGTTTCATTTTGGGTTTTGGTTCGCAAAAGATCACGCACACACGCACACGCATACATACACACACCCTTCACAGTATTCTTGGCTTCCAGAAGTTTATCCGGTTTGGGTTTTTTCCGCGGATATTATGTCGTGGATATTTTGTCCGCGGATATTTTTTCCGCTGATATTTTTTCGGTGGATATTTTTTCCGCGGATATTTTGTTGCGGATATTTCGTCCGCGGATACGGTACCGCTCATTTATAATAATAAAACTGAGTCAGTAAATAGTTTGACGCTATGAAGAATTACATGAGGATTCAGACTTTCATGGAAGCTAGCAAGTGACTATCAATGGTATTTAAGTGCTCTGAATATTATGAAGTAATTAATAGCTTAGCTGCTTCAATTAATAGTTAATGTCTAATTGCCTACAGTAAAATTAAGTCTATATTATCCGATTAACATCGAAAGGAAAACATTTTTTGGGACATGTTGGAGCTCCAAACTCAATGGGAAAAATGGAGTGACCGTAGTCCAAAACCATGCACTATACTATTTTCGGGTGTGCTCTTTCGATTGGCGAGGTCGAAATTGCTTTTTTAAGATTCTAAAAAACAATATGGCGGATTTTAAGTCACAAAGTATCAAAAGATGGAAAATATTTTTTTCATCTTTGTTTCACTCGAAAGTAGTCGGATCGCATTCTCACTATGATCAAAGGTGACGTGACCGAAACAGTTAAAATTGCAGGAAATTTTTTTTTTACAGACATCAAGTCACTATAACCTTTCCAAAATGGCGGAAATAACGTGAAATTTTGTAAAATCAGTTTTTTCTTGTATACTTTTTTTAAAATCACGTATTCATGAGCCACTTTGTATGAAACTGTAATTTTATGTCGGATAAAACATTACTGTTTATGTTTCATCTAATTTTACATTCTCAATTCAATATGCCAGTCAAAAAACTGAAAAAATAACTACTTTCTCCGAAATCATAAGCAACAGAAGTCCTAATATGATTGGTTTTAAACGTTTTTTCATATTTTTGTTACCACCGAATCTGAACACGGTAACAAATTTTCAAAATTTAAGATAACGGATCCAATATGGTGGATGCAAATAAAAAATATTGTAATTTCCAAATGAATAAAATGATCTTGATATCTACACAAAATTTTTAAACGAAAGTATTCGTAATTAGTTTGACGCTTGATGCATTTTTATTGAGAAAAATATTCATGAAACCTGCCGACAACGAGTTCGTTTTCCCTCGGATGGTTCGCGACTGCATCTGAGCTGTGCGTATGCGGCACGACAGAAAGCGCCTCTACATTGATCTGTACTAGAACTAGCAATATGCATGAAAACATCAACCATTCGTATTGCGTTGATGAATAGTATGTCTGTAACATCCCAGAGTAGGAGGGAGTCGTGGTCGGTGTTTGAGTAATATATCGTCAGATGTTTGTTTGTGTACTTTATTATTCCGTGCAACCGATGTCTACGACGGTTCGGTCTCGACTAACTAGACAATCGTCTCTACATTTGCCGTCCCTAATTGGTGTAGCAGCACCTTGTGAGTGCTGGGTACCACACCCTCCCCCCGCACGATTTCCAAACTTCTACACATGTTACCTTCGTCTCCTTATTTCATAATCCGTGTGCCTTATCTTAACGCTATCTGTTCATTTGTTTGCTTTTTATTCGTTCCGATCGGCGTGGCTCGGCTTCTGCAGGGTTTTACCCTTTCTGCTTCCTGGTAGAGATTTTCGGTGTCGGGTATTCGTGCCTCGCAAACATTTCTTCGAACACATTAATCGTTGCTTCTTCACTCATGCTATTCATCATAAAAATTTCCGGTCACTTTGAGTAACTATCCATCACTACGAGTATCATTTTGCCCCCTATTGGTCCTAAGAAGTTGGCGTGTATTCGATGCCATGGCGCGGGTGGCCAGGGCCACGGTGTGAGAGGCACTTTTGATGGCTTTTTTCGATTTTGTAAGCACGGTATACACTCTTTCGTTATTTGTTCGATTTGCTGGTCGATTTTCGGCCACCACACGTATGAATGAGCTAAGAATTTCATTCGCGCCGTTCCAAAATGGCTATGATGAAGTTGTTTTAATATCAATGTTCTTAATTTTTCTGGTACCACGACGCGTTGCCCCCACAAGAGGCAGTTGTTTTCGACCAACAGTGCCTCTCTTTTTCCCACGTAGTTTGTAATGCACCGTTTTTTGGTTTCCTCTCTGGCCACGCGTCCAAGAAATATCTCACAACTTGACATAATACGACGTCCTCGTGTGTTGTTTTTTGGATCATTTTCCAATCGAGCGAAGCGAAATTCGAGTTAGGTATATTATTTAAGTATGTTTCATCGATATCGTATAATATCGGGAATTTTTTTGTTGATGTTATTTGCTTTGCCAACGGCAGTCAGCTAAGCCAGTCTGCATGAATTTCTTTGCCTTGTATATGTTTTATGCTGAATCGGAATGCTGATAAAAGAATAGCCCATCTTTACAATCTCGCTGTCGTAATTTCAGGTATCGCTCGATCTGGATGAAAGATGCGCGATAACGTCGTATTATCTGTTTGTATGGTGAAGTGATGCCCGTACAAGTATTGGTAAAATTTTTGAACCCCAAATACTATCGCTAACCCCTCCTTATCGTCATGAGCGTATCGTTTTTCGCTATCCGTCAAGGTTCTGCAGGGTTCAAGGTTCTGCAAAGCATATCGGTCTGTCTTTTTTTTGGATTCACTCTGTGATAATACTGTGCTAATCCCATATGGTGACGCATCGCATGTTAGAACAATTTGTTTCGTTGGGTGAAAATGTGCTAACGTTAGTTCGTTCAATAATTCATTTTTATCGCTTCGAAACTTTTTTGACATGACTCGGTCCAATTAAATTTTTTTATTTCAAACATTCGTATAGCGTGTATAGTTTATTTGTTATGTTATCAATGAATCGTGCGTAATAGTTGATGGAACCCAAAAAACTTTTTAGTTCCGATACATTTTTTGGCACCGGCACTTTTTTTACACTCTCGATATTTTTTCGGATGGGAAAATGCCTTGGGCATTAATCCGAAACCCCAAATATTCAATTTATCCTTGAAAAAACTTACATTTCTTTTCTTTTACTCGCAACCCGGCTTCGTTCAAACATTCTAAGACTAATTGCACTCGCTCTGTATCGGTTCTTACGTCTGGCGCGCGACTAATATATCGTCAATGAATACGATAATCCGCGTAATCCCCAGTAGTAATGACGTAATCACCCGTTGAAATTCCGAATGGTAACCGGTTGTACTGAAACAGTCCGAGGTGTGTGCTTGTTACCGTTAATTTTTTTCTCCCTCTGTCAGTGGTAGTTGTTGGTACGCTTCGGACAAATCTAAATTCCTATATAATGCCCCCCACCAATACGTTTAAGACCTATTCTACTCTCGGTAACGGAAAATGATCTACTATTGAGTAGAAAATGATCTGTTATTGACTTTAATGATCTCGTAGTGTAGTTCTACTGTTCTTTCTGCTAGTCCACGATTTGCCGGCTCATACCCTCTATAACTTTAATCATAAACATATCCACTGTGTATCGTCACTCTTCTGCCTCGTCTTCCTCCGAACTCTTGGCTTCGTTCTCTTCCATGTCAATGCGATGTTGTGCTCCCATTTGTCACGCATTGTTGACTCTCTTCGTACACATTCGGCCTATTCCGACCCATTCAACCCATTTCCATGCCCTATGGCCCTATTCGGCCCATTCTGGTGCCAATTGCATAATCAGTAATGCCAGTTGTTTCCCCTCGGGAATGTCGTTGAGCACGATGAACGCCTCGAGTTGGTCTTCAAATGTTTTCAAGTGGGAGTCCTTCTTTAACGTGTTAATGTTTCAAATATTAAAGCCATGTTTTTCGACCGATTTTCCCCCACTGTGTCCGGATTCTTGGTGTTTGTGTCTTTCGATCGTTTACCCGCCGGACCCAATTGCCTTTCGTGTTCATTCTTCACAAATGCACTGAGTTTTTGTCGGATGTCGTCTATTGTCCCGTTTCCCGATATTTCTATACCGTATTTCTCACACCCTCACTTGCTTGATCTTTTCTTAAATTTTAAATCCACGAGGTACGTTTCGCGTTAATTTCCGCGTCGATAAATGCGTTTCTTTCCTCGTCACTATCAAACATGATGTTATCCCATCCTCGTCGTCATTTGTAATATCCCAGAGTAGGAGGGAGTCAGGGTAGGTTTGTGAGTAATATAACCTGAGATGTTTTTTTATGTACTTTATTATTCCCTGCGACCGATGTCCACGACGGTTCGGTCTCGACTGACTAGACAATCGTCTCTACATTTGCCGTCCCTTATTGGTGTGGTAGCAACTCGTGAGTGCTTGGTACCACAATGTATATGCACGACAAAGATCTCAATAGATAAATCGTAGAGAAATCGGACCCTAAATTGATTCGGAAATTTCATAAATTTTTTTTCTCAGAAACAGCGCATCCAGCGTCAAACTTATCATGAATACTTTCGTTTACACATTTTGTGCAGATAGAAAAAGTATTTTTTTCATTCAGAAATTGCGATATTTTTTATTCACATCCACCATATTGGATCCGCCATCTTGAATTTCTAAAGTTTGTTCCCATGTGCGCATTCGATGGTGACAAAAATATGAAAAAAACGTTTAAAAACCAATGATTTTAGTAATTCTGTTGCTTGTGATTTCGTAGATAGCAGTTACTTTTTTAGTTTTTTAACCGATATATTAAATTGAGAATGTAAAATTAGATGAAACATATACAGTAATGTTGCATCCAACATAAAATTATTACTGATGTGCATGCCAAGCGGAGCTTGCCACGTGATACGGTAGTAGACGACAGTAAGCGTGGCACAATGATAACAGTATGAAGGATGAGACTGGAAAAAGTTGAAGTTCGAGATTCGAATAAGGAAAGTAAAAGGTGTGTCTGTGAGTGTAAATGAAAATGTGAAATATAAGCGAGAATTGATAATGAAAGGGTAAGTGTGAGTGGAAATGTAAAAATAGGATGAAATAGAAAACGTGAAAGAAATAGAGGTCCTCATAACTCTTAAGGGAGGAATTAAATAATTACAACATACAAGTATGGAAACGTTTCGTGTTTGAAAACGAGCAATTTATGCACGTTATTCAGCGTTACAATATCAGTCTATGACGCATAACTTGTTAAGATATGATTCGATATAAAAAAATTAGATAAATTCCTGCAAAGTATGCTTCTTACGTATGCACAGAACGTAGGCTTATGCTCAGGCTCGACATTAGGACACGTGGGGATAATCAAACCGAAAGGAGCGGGGAATATAAAGGGTGGTCTATTTAACGCAATCCAAATATCCCCAAATATCTCGTTTTCTTTCACAGTTACAGGAAAAATTCAAATAGATGATCTTCTCGATTTTGAAGGGCTGATACCGAGGTGATAAATTCATTTTATCAAGGTCACAGTTTTCGAGTTCTTAAGGGGGGACAGTACTGAAATTGGATTTTTTTTTCGTTTGTATATGAATGTAAGGTAGACGCATTGCACTCCCTCAGTCACCCAATTCAAAAACTCCCGCACAAAGTGCGGGTAGGTAAAACAGGCACTTGACTGTGCAAAAGAGAGGAATTACGTAAGGAGAGACACGTGGAGAGAAAATTTGTCGAATAATCCATTTATACAATAATAGAAGATAGAAAAGTGAAATAAAGAAAGAACAGCGTGGAAAATAAACATCGAATGTTGTATCTTTGTTTTACAGGTAAAAATTAAGATATAAGATAGTAGATTATTGTTGTAGACTATAATGTAAAGAAAACAGGATTAAAGAAAACTTTGTTTTACAGAGAAACAATTTTATTTATTTACTCGCCGTGAATTACCACTCCAAGAAAAAGACATATTATAGAACAACATTCTCATACACAATCCACGATGGATAAATTGAGATTCGAGTTCACGATAAGAGGGACTTCGGATGGAAAAACGAACGTGCTGTGCCTAACCTCAATCGAGACACCGGACGGTCGCTCATTCGGCGTTCCAGACGAATACCAGCCAACGACTCTACACGCAGAATTAGCAAAAACACAAACTTTTGCTAAGATAAAAAATACGCTGAAGAAGAGACATCAATCAAGAAAGGTTTGGATCACTTTATCAGAATAATTAAAAGCAACATATCTAGACCAAGATAATAACGTACAATTCGGAGAATATTTGCTGGAGGAGACCAAAGAAGAGAAAACTACGGCTACATCCGAGCCGAAAGACTCGGATGGAAAGATGATAGCTCTGTTAGAGAAAATATTAGAGGAAAAAGCGGTAAAATCTGAAATTCAAAGTTTGGGGACGATATCAAAAGATTTTACACTTGAAAAGTTTACGGCAAAAAACTCCAACGCGCACCAATGGATTAATGAATTCGAGAAGGAATGCCAGCGGTTTGAGATAAGTCAAGACAGAAAGAAAATTGAAATGTTAAAATTTTTCATCGAAAAGCCTGGTGCGGACTGGTACAGTTGTATGTTGATAAAACTCACAGTAGAATCAGAATGGGAAAAATGGAAAAAAAACTTTTGCGAAACGTTTGGAAGCAAGGGATGGTCTTCTATCAGGTACGCGCTTTCGTTTAAATATCAGACAGGCTCTCGATTAGAATACGCGATAAAAAAAGAGAAGTTATTGCTAGAAGTCAGAAAAACGATAGATACGGGGACTTTGATAGACCTCATTGCAAGCGGCCTGCCAAACTTTGTAGCTGACAAAATCGACAGAGAGACCTTGACCGAAACCGAAGACCTGTATAACGACATAGGGAAATGGGAACACCTAGTTCAGAAGAATAAATTTGACAAAAAAAACAAGACTTTCGACACGAAAGAAAAAGTAGAGAAAACGCCGTGTAAAATTTGCAAAGACAGAAACAAAGGCATACGCTTTCACCCTGAATCGTCCTGCTGGTTCAACGACAACGAAATTAAAGTGGTGAATAACGCGATGCTAGAAACAGAGCTCAATTGCGAGCCAAAAAACTCAGAATCCCACCATTAATCAAACTCAAGGTGTTACTGAATGATACATTGGAAGTAACGGGAATATATGACTCAGGCTCAAATGTATCATTAATAAATGCGAAAATACTGAAGTTAAAAAACAGCAATAGCACATATGAGAAAAAGATAAACTTGAGAACGATTAATGGTGTGAATCAAACTGAAGGCACGATTAGGGTATATAAAATATAAATATAAAAATTCTAAAATTGGAGAAAGAAATGGACGTTTTTGTAGTAAATAACGATAACGTCAACTACGAATTTTTGATCGGTTTAGATTGCATACAAAAATTCAATCTAAAACAAAACGAAAAATTAGAGATAGAACAAAAAATCGCGGACACAGCCGGTGAAGTAGAGGAATTATGGGTCAACTCTCAGATAGACAGGAAAAAACCAAAAGCAATAAATAACGAGACAAAACAGATTAATTTCAATGAACATTTAGATTTAGACAAGTTAGATATTGCGATAAATCACTTAAACTACCACCAAAAATCTGTGATAGAAAACCTTATTGAAAAATACAAAACATTGTTTGCCAAAGACAAATACGATATCGGCTCGGTGAGGGATTATGAAGCTAGGATATAACTGACGATCGAAAAATACTGTAGCAAAAGACCGTACAGATGTACAATAGAGGATAAAAAAGAAATAGAATCACATATTTCTGAATTATTGAAAAGAAATTTAATAGAGGAGTCATATAGCCCTTTCGCGGCCCCAGTGACACTGGCATACAAGAGAGACGAAAATAAGAAATCGAGATTATGCATAGATTTCAGGGATTTAAATAAAATTATAATACCGCAGAAACAGCCGTTTCCATTAATCGAGGATTTGGTAGCAAAAACGAGAGATAGCAAATACTTTTCGAAATTCGATATCAATTCGGCGTTTTGGTCGATCCCACTACGAGTTGAAGATAGATCGAAAACAGGATATATAACTCAAGAGGGGCACTTTCAGTGGACGTGTTTACCTTTCGGATTGAAAACGTCGCCGGCTATTTTTCAAAGAATACTGAGCAATATTATTCGAAAACATAAACTGTCAGACTTCACTGTAAACTATATAGATGACATCTTAGTTTTTTCAAAATCATTTGAGGAACATGTGAAGCAAATATCGCTACTACTAGAAGCCATTAAAATCGACGGATTCAGATTGAAATTCGCAAAATGCTCGTTTGCAGAAGAGTCGGTCACATATTTGGGTCATATCATAAAAAATAATTCTATTGCTCCAATTAAAGATAACCTGATCGCAATACGAAATTTCCTTGTGCCACAAACACAAAAGAATATTCGCCAATTTCTAGGAAAAATCAATTTTTACAATGAATACGTGCCCAACATATCTATTATTCTAGACCCACTCCACAACCTATTAAAAAAAGGACAAAAATTCATTTGGTCGAAGGACTGTCAAGAAGCATTTGAAAAAATAAAACAATACCTCTGCACTCAGCCGGTTCTTGCCATATTCGACCCAGATTTACCAATACACATTTACACAGACGCATCAATAAAAGGGGTAGGAGCAGTACTAAAACAACTACAACCAGCGGATGAAACGGGGAGAGGGATAGAAAAACCGGTAGCGTACTTCTCAAAAAAAACGAATGACGCCCAAAAGAGAAGAAAAGCGATATACCTAGAATGTTTGGGAATTAAAGAGGCAGTAAAATATTGGTAGCACTGGCTGATGGGAAGATCGTTTAAAGTTTTTTCAGACCATAAACCCCTAGAAAAATTGAATATGAAGGCAAGAACGGACGAAGAATTAGGAGATCTAACGTATTACTTATCACAATATGATATGGAAATAATATACCGTCCGGACAAAAACAATTTAGAGGCGGACCGCCTAAGTAGAAATCTGGTGCTAGACACACATGAAAACGAAGAAGAAATTTTAAAAGTTGTAAATCTAATAACAGTGGAAGAAATTATTAGAGATCAAAAACAAAACGAAGATTTACTGCACGGCGACCAAAAACTAGACTTAAAAAATGAGATATATTACAAGAAAAGTAGGAAGAGAGAGAAAATTACAGTATCCGAAAATTTTAGTAAAGAACTGATAAAAAAAAACACACCAGAACTTCGGCCACTTAGGGATAAATCAGCTAGAGAACAAAATCGCACGACACTATACAGCTAAAAACTTGAAAAAGAATATAAGGGAGATATGTAAATGCTGCGAGATTTGTATAAAAAATAAGTCAAGAGGACAAAAAAAATTGGCCTTATGTCTCAACTAGGTCCCGCAAAACGTCCGTTCGAAATAGTTTCAATCGACACGATCGGGGGCTTCGGTGGTTCACGATCCACTAAAAAATATTTACATCTATTGGTAGATCATTTTACAAGATTCGGGTATATACTAACGTCAATAACACAAAATTCAAACGACTTTATTGAATTAACTCAGAAAATACTGGAGAACAACAACATTGGCATGATACTATCAGACCAATATCCTGGTATAAACTCCAAGGAGTTTAAACAATTTTTAGACAGGGAAAACATACCAATCATATTTACAGCGGTGAACACACCATTCTCTAATGGGTTAAACGAAAGACTGAACCAGGCAATAGTGAACAAAATCAGATGTAGGATAAATGAAAAAGAAAACAAAGGAAAGGCGTGGACAACCATAGCACATAAATGCGTAAAAAAATACAACGAAACAGAACACACTGTCACTAAGTTTAGTCCAAAATATCTATTAGAAGGATTCGACACGACAACACTGCCAATAGAATTAAGACAACCAATAACAAACGAAGATCTAGAAAGGGACCGAAAGACCGCTCTAGATAACAGCACTAAGTATCATGCATACAATAAGAAAAATTACGACAAAAATAGAAAAGACTATACAATCCAAGTTGGAGAATTTGTGTACGTTGAAAATGGTAATCGCTTAAACAAAAAAAAATTGGACGAACTATGAATCGGACCCTTCAGAGTGTTAGGCAAAGTGTCAAATTCAATATATAGCGTGGACACAGGTCACAAAAAATCAGAATCGAACTTGTTCCACATTACAAAGTTGATCCCAACGTCACAAAAATGAGGAAAGACCGAATGTAAATAGTTAAAAGAATAATAATAATGATAATTAAATAATTAAATTTAAAAAAAAAAATTGTGAACAAATTTTTTTTTCCACGATGGAGGGAGATGTAAGGTAGACGCGTTGCACTCCCTCAGTCTCCCAATTCAAAAACTCCCGCACAAAGTGCGGGTAGGTAAAACAGGCACCTGACTGTGCAAAAGAGAGGAATTACGTAAGGAGAGACACGTGGAGAGAAAATTTGTCGAATAATCCATTTATACAATAATAGAAGATAGAAAAGTGAAATAAAGAAAGAACAGCGTGGAAAATAAACATCGAATGTTGTTTCTTTGTTTTACAGGTAAGAATTAAGATATAAGATAGTAGATTATTGTTGTAGACTATAATGTAAAGAAAACAGGATTAAAGAAAACTTTGTTTTACAGAGAAACAATTCTATTTATTTAGTGAATTACCACTCCAAGAAAAAGACATATTATATGAATACTTTTCAAATGTTGACAACTTTTATGAAACTTTTAAACTAGAAACTGACCGAAATTCAGGGCGTATAGGTCAAATATTTTGTGAGTTATGGCTATTTTTCTAAATCTAAAGTGTACTTCTTCAAAACGTTCCCTGCGCATACAATGTGCAGAGGGTTGAAATTTGTTCCTCACACATATACTACAATAATCTAAAAATTTGTGGAAGGAATTTTCAAATAGACTTTATTTGGCTATTCAAGATATTACCAATGCCGAGGTATTTTTTTAAATTATAATTTGTCGTACATTATGTACCAGAAAATGAGTTCTATTGACACTACGCCAAATTCCTTCCACAAATTTGAAGATAGTGTGCCCTAGAATATGTTTTTCAAAGGTGAAAGTCATGAGACTAAAACCAATGCGCAGCAGATTTTTTGAATACCCAAAAATTCAATTTTGAGATAAACGCGATTGAATGAATTTTCCTTGGAACAATTCCTAAGAAGCAAAAAGTGAATGGGAAAGGCTGAATTTTGTTCTGTGAAGATTCCTGACGAATAGTAGTTGATATTGGAGTTTATTTATGGCCATTACAAGTTATCACCACTGGAAAAATTGTACTCACAAGAAGAAAGGTATAGATCCGGATGATGGATTCAGTTCAAACTCCTAGAAGTTACTTCTTGGGGCAAAAAATGAAACCTATGCTGTTCAATTCAATCTCATAGGCCTTTCTTCTCTGTACGAGCCCAAATTTGTGATATTATTGAGCGATTCATCGATTACCTGTGATGATCCAATTTATGTCATTCTAATTGAACCCAATCACTCATGTTGATAAAAAGCAGCTGATTTACAATAAAAACATGTTTCTGTTTCACACAATGAAATTATCACAAGTTTCATCTTTAAAATTCACAATTTCTAGCGAAAGACGACGCTGTCAACTCTTTGTCGCTGCATCGGATTATCAGGCTTCTTGACCGGCTTGTCATGATACAATTATTCTGTAATATATTTATACAATATGCGGTAAGCTCATTTAATTAATATTCATAGCTTACAAATTTCAAACAAGTGTAACGTGTCGCAAGACCCATCTGACACTTGCGAACCAGCGATATCCAACATCAGTTTCACTATCACTTTATGGACAGTATTGCAGATTCCGCACGTTACTGCATATAAAACATGAAGCTTTGGGAAATTATCATATAAATGTGAGAAATATTACACTTTTCTGTTTCAAAAGTGTTCTTAGGTTGTTGGCTGTTCATAGAAAATGATTCATATCGCATATGTATATATGTGAAAAAATCAATATTCTATAAATTCAGGAGTAAATATTGCTGTTCAATTCATGTTTCAGAAATCACATTTCATCATTGGTACTTGGTTCATGATTCTCGAATTGCTTTAGATACACAAATATAACCCGAATTCGCGAAAAGAAATGTTATAACAGCAGACAGCTGGCCGAAACACGACAGATCTTACTTTGCAATCCGCACACCAACTCGGCTGGTGTCAGCACTCTTGTTGCGGAAACGAAGGAAACGAAATAGTCGTACAACTTTTTTTCTAATCGTTTGGTGATTGTTGAGTGGAGATTGGTGAACTAATTAAAACGTTCGGCGGTCAATAGTTTTTTTTATAAATAAATCATCAAAATTTTAATGTATTGACCGCCAAACATTTTAATTAGGCCACCAATCATTATCAAACGAGTTTCTTTTAATTCCAACGTGACCGTAAAATTTTTATTATTCATTTGAAAAAAAAACTATTTACCGCCAAACATTTTCATTAGGCCACCAATCATCACCAAACGATTTCCCTTGAATATAATTAATTCAAAAATAAATTAGAAATGAAATAACGTATTTATCAGGCTAGCTTGATAACACGTAGACATTTGACAAAAGTCGTGTATCAAGCGTGTATCTTTCGATAAAAGCAATCAGTATAGGATAGGATAGAGTGGAAGCTACCATAAGGCCGCAATGAGGATATATGAATTTCAGCGCCATCTGTGGAGTCAAACTCATAAACCATGCAGAAAAGGCGGTAAAAGCGCAATGTATTGTACATACAATATATCCTTGGTATACTCTTTGAATGAAAGGAATATTTTTAAAAAATTACAAATGGGAAAAGAATATCACAAATTGATCATTGCACAAATTATCCACGACGCTGACGACCGATGGAGGTGTTAGTATAGCAAATATGACGCGAATAACGCTTTTTTTTGGTTTGTGGGGCTCAAAATCACCTTGAAAAAATTGTTTCACCACCATGATATTTTTTATAGATGGAGGACGGTTTCAAGGACATTTTTCCGACAAAAACGATGAATCGATTCTTTAGTCATTTTGCTCGAATTTTTCAGTACTGTCCCCCCTTAAGGTCATCAATTATTTTTCCAATGGGAACATTTATCTTTGATATTACGATATTGTAGCTGACACTCAGATGAATCAAACGACCTATGATAATATCATGACATTGCAATAATTTTCCACCCAATGCAGTAGTTCATGATACGTATTTGAGTAGTCGTAAAATCGAGCGCTATTCCGGCATATCCAAGACCAGTGTTTCGCGAATACTTGGACGTCATAAACTCTATTCGTATCATATTTCCGTACATCAGGAACTTGAGGTGACAATTTCGCAAATAAGGTTCAGTTCTGTAAGCGGGCTTTGCGCCAATTATAAGTAGATCTGAGTTTTTTCGACAGCGTTTTGTTTAGGGCGAATCAACGTTTACCAATTGATGATCTTGAGAACTCAAAAAGTGTGACCTGGAAAAAAATGAATTTATCACCACTGTATCAGCTCTTCGAAATCTAGAAAATCATCTCTTTGAATTTTTCCCGTAACTGTGAAAGCAACGGCGATATTTGTGGTGTTCACGTTAAATGGATCGCCCTGTATTCAATAGAAGATCGTAATTAATTTGATTGGGTTTGTTATCAATGGCCTTAGACTTCGTTAATCCTCCATAGTATCTATTACCGTACGTTCAGATGAGCAGACCTCTCACCATAGACACTATGAAGAAGTGTCAAGTCTTCTATAAGAAAGAAAATGTACGTGTGAAGTGAGACCGGGAACTTGTGAAGTAAGGCACCACTTCTCTCAAAGATATTGACCACGCAGTGAGAGAATCACTCAACCACCTAGACACTACAATATTTTCTAATACTTTCTTCGATCATATGGCTCAAGAAAAGCTAGGGAAAATGATATGAATATTTTGTAACCAAAAAATAGGGGAAAAATTATTCAATATTCAGGAATACTTAGTAATAGTACTGTAATTGCAGTCTCTGTAAAATTGATGAAAGCAAAGGTCTAAATTCCTACAGTGCAAAGTAATATAAGAATACCCAAGATTAGAGAAAAAAATATGCCAACTCAAACTTCCATCGTTCTTGTGCACAGCAGGATGTAACTGCGCTCTAAGAGCACTTTTGAGGGATATTATTATGCATTAATATATGTTATGAATTTGTGTATCACGGATACTTGAAGAGAAAACTAGAAAATATTTCAGATTTAAAGTCTAACCCCCACCGAAGTCTAAACCATCAGCTAATTAATACAGCAGCATTGTAAAATCGAAATTATCGTATGGTGTGTTTGCACTCCAGTATACCTAATACAGGATAATGACTCACATTAGGTGCCGCTTTGATTTCTTCGCTTGTGTAGCGTGTCACATCATTCTGAAGCGTTACGTTGTCTAATGCCCATCCTTTGTTCGCTCTCGTTACTTCTTGTTTCATGGCGGTCAAAAATCCTGAATCAAACATCATCGAATGTGTTAGTAATTTATGTTATTAAAATTGACAATAGCTCATACATTAACAGTTGCGGTAGTGATTCGAGACAAGTACATTTTCTCCAATACCGACATGTCGAGAGGAGCTCCAGACTCTTATACGGTATCACGTACAACGTTACGATTTCAAAATTTTTATTTTCCTCTATAAATAGTCGTGACCGAAGTGAACTTAAAAAAAACATGTGCATCTTGAAAACTATTCACATGCGTAGATTTTTTAAGTATCTCTGCATGGGAGAAGCAATAAACTTCCAAATTTATGTGACAAGTGTCTCTGAAGTTTACAGTCCGTTTTTCTCGAAACAAACGGATAACCGCACCCGTGCAGAAATTTGAACAGGAACGCCAGGCTACTGTCTAGCGCCTGGGTAGTAATTTACTGGCTAGCGCAATCTGTCTAGGCCCTGCCCTGGCACTGGCGAGTTCGGCCCAATTCCGCGTTCTCTCGCCAACACTGCCCAGAAACTGGTCAGTGGTCACTAGGAATGGGCGATGTTCAAAATTAAAATCGATCAAAAAATAATCGGTGTTATAAATTAACAATTACCCAAAAAATGCTGATTTTATGAAAAAAATTCATTTCCATTTCGGAAACAGCACTAAATTCCACAAAACTCTGAATACCTCAAGGATTTTAGGGTCGCTGATTCCGAATCTGGCATCAGATTTTCAAAATTAAAAATTGCGGATCCAATATGGCGGACGTTGAAATCGAAAAATGGTACCAATTTTTCCGAAACTCTGTACTCGAGGATTTCTGGGGTCGCTGATTCCGAATCTGGCATCAGATTTTCAAAATTAAAAATGGTGGATCCAATATAGCTGACGTTAAATCTAAAAATGGTTCCTGTTACGTCCTGGGTGAGAACGATAGGGTATATATAGAAATAAGGGTGCCTCTTGTTGGGACCGGAATGCGCCGGTCGGGGATAGAGGCAAGAGTGCGGTGATCGTGTGACGCTACTTACGCGAAACGTAGATTTTTCTTGCTTTCTTTGGTAAAACGTGGTGTTTTACCGTGGTTTTTGTTAGATGATTTTTGTTTGGGCGTAGCGGGTGTTTAGTTGATCAAGACGACGTTGTCGGTTGAGGTGTCACTCGAATTGTTGTTGCTGTGCTCGTACATTAAACAATTCTTCCCTGGAGCGAGTCGTTATTATTTTCGGATTTACCGCTTCGGCGTTTGCTCGTAAAAGTCCAAATGAAAAAGTTATCCTTCGAGTGTGTCCTATTTTCGGGTGGGACTCCCACACGATAGGGTTGAAACCTCCACCACAGTGCGTGCGTCTAGCACACGGAGTTGTGGTTGGCTGGTTAGAGTACAGAGCGTGCGTCTGGCGCACGGGACTGTACCTGGAGGGAGGAATAAGTAACTACTTAAGCACGTGCGTCTAGCGCACGGTACTGTACTACTTAAGCACGTGCGTCTAGCGCACAGTACTGTAGTCAGAGAAGGTGAGAAAAGTAACTACTTAAGCACGTGCGTCTAGCGCACGGTACTGTACTACTTAAGAACGTGCGTCTAGCGCACAGTACGGTAGTCAGAGAATTTAACTACTCAAGCGCGTGCGTCTAGCGCACGGTACTGTAGTTAGAGAAGGTAAGAAAATTAAGTAAAGTAACTGCGTGAGCACGTGCGTCTAGCGCACGGTACTGCAGTTATGAAAAGGTGTTTGGAACACGTGAATTTTGGTGGGTGTCCCAATCGAAACTGAACAACTTGAAGTGTGTTCGTACGTTTTATCTATTATTTTCCCGTATTTACCGGCTGAATCTATCCTCGTTGGATGAGCGGATGCAGGCGTAGCGGGTTATTTAAATGAGTTTGTCGAATCACTTTTTAATTTCAACAAATAAATTTCGGCGTTTATTCAAATAGTCCTCGACCAATCCCGTTGGGGAAATTGGACAGGAAGTTTTCACAATTTTCACATCTTTTTAAGGTTTAGTCCTGTTTTACACGCGGTCGGGTCCCCGAGGTAGACCCGCCGATTTTTCCGATGGTTATTCGTTAACCTGCTCAAGTGACTGAGTACTCTGACTCTTTAGCACTTGGCTGGTGATTACTCTCTACTCACTCCTCCCAGACTGACTTATAGACTCCATGCTGGTCATTATATAGGCCCTTATTCTATTGTCGCATAAGGTGGGAGATGTCGGCGCGTGAGGGAAGAGTTTCTCTCACACCTCGACATTTTGCTGACGATAATCGCCAGACGGATTTCCAGTTATTATGGCTGGCGATTTTCCTGTCAGCCGATAATCGCCAGACGGATTTCCAGTTATTATGGCTGGCGATTTTCCTGTCAGCCGATAATCGCCAGACGGATTTCCAGTTATTATGGCTGGCGATTTTCCTGTCAGCTTCGTGTAATCGACATTGTCCAGACTGATTTCTGACTACTGCCAGTGCAGGGATATCGATACTCACGAAGTGCACTTGTTGTATATGTTGAGGCTCATTGGTAAGCGATAAGCGCGGCTACCGTGTGCGAACCAGCAAGGCGTTGATTTTCACCAACTTCCAGCATTTTGCGGGAGCTTGGTGATAACGCGCGACATACGCCGGATCGTCACTCAGCGCCTTCCCCCGTGACGAGCCTCGTTCGTAAAAGATTCAAGTTTTTGTGCGTTTAGGTGGTGAACTCCGGCAATGAGGGTCACCTCTTTTCGTTCATGTTTTCTCGTAATTTGAGTATTAAAAGAACGTATATGGAAAATTTCAAATTGAGGTGGGTATTTCGACCCAGGACGTTACATTCCAATTTTTCTGAAACTCTGTTTTCGGGGGTTTTTGGGATCGCTGATTACGAATTCTTTTTCGACTGTATTCGATTTCCTCTTTCAACTGCAATTGCCTTCACATTTTCTAAATGTATTATATCACGATTTTTGATAATTTCAGATGATTCACTTAAAATTTTAAAAATGTGAGGTTGACTTCGTAACTGAATTGGGACGATCTGATGTCATACTCTTATTTTTTGACCCGAAAAACCACCCAGATTAGAGTTATGGGAAAATCGATGACATTTTTCGGTTCTATGTCTACCATTTTGGATCCGCCATTTCAAATTTTCAAAATATGATGCCAGATTCGTAACTAGCGTCCCCATAAACCCCCGTGTACAGAGTTTCAGGAAAATTGGTACCATTTTTCGATTTGACGTCCACCATATTGGATCCGCCATTTCGAATTTCAAAAATCTGATGTCCTATTCGCAATCAACGACCCCAAAAACCTTCGAGTACAGAGTTTCAGTAAAAATAGTACCATTTTTCGATTTGACGTCCACTATATTCGAACCGCCATTTTGAATTTTAAAAATCTGATCCCAGATTTGAAATCAGTGACCCCAAAAACCCCCGAGTACAAAGTTTCTGGAAAATTGCTGCCATTTTTCAATTTATGGTTCGCCATATTGGATCCGCCATTTTGAATTTTGAAAATCTGATGCCATATTCGTAATCAGCGACCCCAAAAATTTCCGAGCACAGCGTTTTTCGCAAATTGGTACCATTTTTCGATTTCATGTCCACCATATTGGATCTGCCATTTCGAATTTTGAAAATCTGATGCCAAATTCGTAATCAGCGACCCCAAAAACCTTCGGCTACCAAAGTTCATTTAAATCGATGCAAGTGAAAAATGCTTTCCACTCTCCATCAGAACTCGTAGACTAATGTCATTTAAATACAAAAAAATAATAAGGAAATAACAGCGTAGTGGTAGCGTGTTAGTCGTTAGGTAGGTCTCAGGTAAAATCTCAGGTAGGTTCAAAATTAATTTCGAGGGAGAAACGTCTGGACTACAAAGCCGGAAACGCTCGTAAAAATAAAAATCTCTACATTTTTAATTTTTTGTTTTAATGATTATTTAAGGATCGAAAGTACTGAATTCGTCGATTGGAGGATAGCGGGTTCAATCCCCGGTCAATGACTTTCATTTTTTTTTAATTTACGGAATTTTCAAAAATAATGGAACAGCACTTTTCAATTCGTTCATCGGTTATTCCTAATTGCTAATTTATAAACAATAAAATTATATTTTTTATGCTAATTTGAACGTGTCTAGCTAATTGCACAGTTTCTGGCTAGACCCTGTTAACTTTACTGGCCAGACCCTAGTCAGATCTTCTGGCCAGATCTTTGGCTAGGCACTGCGTAGAAACGTATAACGCGCCAGGACTGGCTCAGCCGAGCTGAACTGGCCATTGCCAGGCCAGATTCATGTAAAACTGGTCAGGTACTAGGCAGCGCCAGGATTAAAGTTCTGCTCAGGCAGGTGCAGCACCCGAAATATAAAAATACCGTCAACCCCCCTCCTCCCCCCCCCCCCCTATATTATCAAGGTGACACGCGTCAATATATTAGGGTGGCCTTTATTTGGGGGGCCAAAAAAAAAAATGGGTGTCCCACGCCCTTAATCGGTTCCAAATTGAACAAAAAAATTCAAGCCAAGTTTCAGGCGATTCGGCCAATGGAAACACGTGCTCCAAAGAGGTTTTTTTTTTCAGGATATAGTATGACGAAAAAGAAAGAGAAAAGGTTGTAACGAATTTTTATTTTAACTTTCGGTTAGGTGGGAAAAGTAATATTTTGAAATTACGTTAACAAAAACCAATTGAAACGTGCAAAAGTTCAATCCAGATTATATGAATTCCTCTTAAATGGCCATTATATCATCTAAATATCGTGATACTGTCCAAATAAAAAAAAAAAAACAAAGAAATGCGGATACGAAAGGTGAATTATATATTTATTTTCGTAACACGTGCACGGAAAGTGGGTTTTTTTTTGTCCTCATTTCGGAACGGAAAATAAGTTTTTTTGAGCCAGGATTTAATTCGTTAATTTTTTTGTCCTAGGACAAAAATGCTGATCAAAAATGAAAATAATTGTTCACTAGTTCCGAGGGTCACCGCGCGTGGCGACACTCGAACTCTTGGATAATTATTTTTGTTTTTGACCAGCATTTTTATCCAGGGACGAAAAATTAATGAATTGAATCCTGGCTTGGAAAGAATTATTTTGGGCTCCGAAACGGGACAAAAAAGAACCACTTTCCGTGCACTCGTTACAAAAAGTATAGTATGCAGCGCGCACAAATTTGGAACCGATTAAGGGGGTGGGACACCTAATGTTTTTCCGATCTACAGATAAAGGCCGCCCTAATATACAATATATACTAGGGGGACTTCGCCCCCCTGCGTGCTTCATGCGCCAACCCCCCGTTTTGTGTTTGTGTCAGTGTTTAGAGAAAAACATTGTGGAAATTTTTTTTTTTCAATCGTTTATATTTGTGTTTGTTTGCGTTTTGGTTATGAGTTTAGGTTGAGTTTGGGTTGGAAAGTTGTACAATATATCGATATATTGATAGTTTACATGATTTGGTATATGGATATATCAGTATATCGATTCTTGACACGATTCGATATTTCGATAGATCGTATACTCACATGGTTCAATATATCGATATATCGATTCATAACACGGTTTGATATATCGATATATCGATTCTTGACATTGTTCGATATATGGATATGTCAATTCTTGACGCGGTTCAATATATCGATATATCGATATATCGATTCATGACAAGGTTTGATATATCGATATAGCGACTCATGACATGGTTTGATATAACGATATATCGATTATTGACACGATTTGTTATCGCGATATATCAATTAATCGATTCTTGACACGATTAGATATATTGATATATCGATTACTGACATGGTCCAATATATCGATGTATCGATTCTTGACACGGTTCGATATATCGAAATATCGATTCTTGACACGATTCAATATAGCGTTCTATATTATATGAAGATATCACCGCCACTGCCGGTTCAATATAGCGTTCTATATTATATGAAGATATCGCCGCCACCGCCGCCGCGGCCACCGTGTCAAGAATACAACGAAACCCGAACCCAAACACAAACCTTGGGCTTAGGTTAAACCTAAGCCAAAACCTTAGGTTTTGTTAAGCCTAAACCCAGACCTCGAGTTTGGTTAAACCCCAACCCAAACCTTAGGTTTGGTTAAACCTAAACCCAAACCTCGTGTTTAGTTAAACTTCAACCCAAACCCAAATCTTGGGTTTGGGTTGAGTTTAACCAAACCCAAATCTTGGGTTTGGTTAAACCCAAACCTTAACCTGAACCCAAACACCTCTACCACTGCCACGATGCCAAGAACTCCCACCTCCTCCGCTTCACAGCTCTATTGCACCGCTCCCCTCTTATCCACGCCCTGCCCTTATTTAAACACAGATTTAAAGAATATTGTTTGAATAGAATGTTTTAAAACATTAATACTCAAAATATACGGGTCGTGAGATTTGTTTAAAACCCTTTTTGAAATATACAGTACACAATGATAGTGGATTAGGCCTACTGGGAATACAATTAAAAAAAAAGTGCTATACAACCTGAACGCGCCGAATCTACTTCCGCATACATCGCATAGTCGTGTAATTCCAATCCTTACCTGCTTATTCTATCCTATGTCTATTATGTCTATTCAAAATCCGTAGTACACGATGAAAGTTGATTAGGTTTAAATGGAGGGACACCAAATACAAAAAAAAATTCACCCCGTTTTTACCTATTTGATTTCTTTCATAATCGATTTTTTAATTTTTTTTCCATTATCTAAAATAAAGATAACTATAAACATTATTTTTTCAAAAACTTTTTTCGAGAACATTTCTTCCCTAACCACTCACACAATCACAAGATAGGGGGTTGGCGTGCGAAGCGTGCAGGAGGTGAGGCCCTCCTGTATATCGATATATCGATATATCGAACCATGTCAGTAATCGATATGTCGATTTATCGAATCGTGTTGAGAATCGATAAATTCATATATCGATATATCAAACCGTGTCGAGAATCGATAAATTGATATATCGATATATCGAATCGAGTCAAGAATCGATAAATTGATATATCGCTATATCAAATTGTGTCAATAATCGATTGATTGATATATTGATACATAGAATCGTGTCAAGAATCGATAAATTGATATATCGATATATCTTATCATGTCAAGAATCGATATATCAATATATCGATCTATCAATCAAAGCAAAACTCATTACTCAAACCCAAAAAATTTCGATATATCGATAAAGTTTTGATATATCGAACTGCTTCAAGTATCGATATATCGATTTATCGAACCGTTTCATGAATTGATATATTGATATATCGAACCGTGTCAAGAATCGATATATTGATAATCGAACCGTATCAAGAATCGATATATGGATATATAGAACTATGTCAGTAATCGATATATCGATATATCGAATCGTGTCGAGAATCGATAAATCGATAAATCGATACATCGAGCTGTGTCGAGAATCGATAAATTGATGTAGCGATATATCGAATCGTGTCAAGAATCGATAAATTGATATCTCGCTACCCCAAAACGTATCAATAATCGGTAGATTGATAGATAGATGTACCAAATCATGTCAACAATCAATATATCGATGTATCGATGTATCAATCAAACCCAAACTCAACCCAAACTCATCATCAAAACGCAAAAAAACACAAATATAAACAATTTAAAAAAATGTCCAGAAGATTTTTCTCTAAACACTGACCCAAACACAAAACGGGGGGTTGGCGCGCGAAGTGCGCAGGGGGGGAAGCCCACCTAGTATATACAGTCCGACCTCGATTCTACGGAGTTCCATTTTGTGCACGATCCCCACTTTTCTACCCTTTCCTGCTGGCGGTGTTCAGTACCGTAGTAGAAATATTTTCGTGGCGGGAACCATTAGGACCGCTTTTTAGGTTAGGTTGTGCGTTTCAAATGTGATAGCAAAAAATAACACCACCATATGATACGGTACTGGGAATAGAGCCGTGATTGACCTAACGCGCTCTAGGGGCTGCGTTTACGTGGCCTCGATTCTGTGGACTTACGGTCCCGAAGTGTCCGTAAAATCGAGGTCTGACTGTATATATATTGATACTTGACACGGTCCGATTAACAATATATCGATTCTTGACACGGTTCGATACATCGATATTTTGATTTTTGAAACGGTTCAATATATCGAATCTGGACATAGTTCAATATATCGATGTATCGATACTTGAAGCAGCTCTACATTTAAAACCTATATCGATATATCGATATATTCTGGGCTTAGATTATGAGTTTGGGTTTGATTGATAGATCGATACATTGATATATTGATTCTTGACATGATTAGATATATTGATATATCAATTATCGATTTTTGACACGATTCGATATATCGATATATCAATCTATCGATTATTGACACGATTGGATATAGCAATATATTAATTAATCGATTCTTAACACGATTCGATACATCAATTTATCGATTCTCTACACGGCTCGATATATCGATATATAAATTCATCGATTCTTGACATGATTCGATAAATCGATATATCGATTACTGACACAGTCGATATATCGATATATCGATATGCAGGGGGGCCTCGCCCCCTGCGCGCTTCGCGCGCCAGCCCCGTGTTTGTGTTTATGTGAGTGTTTGTGTTTGTGTGAGTGGTAAAGGAAAAAATGTTCTTGAAACATGATTTTCAAAAATAATGTTTATAGTTATGTTTTTTTTATATAATGAAAAAAAAAATTAAAAAATAAATAAAATGGGTAAAAAAGGGGGTGAATTACTTTTTTTTGTAAGTGGTTTCCCCCCAATTTAACCTAATCCACTGTCATCGTGTACCACGAATTTTGAATAGACACAATAAATAAGCAGGTGAGGGTTGGAATTAGACGACTATGCGATGTATGGGGTAGTAGATTTGGCGCATTCACGCCATTCACAATATGGCGCGTTTTCTTAAATTGTATTCCCAGTAGGTCTAATCCACTATCATTGGGTCTGTTCAGCCGAACTAAACGTTGAACAGAAAGGCTCATCACAAATGGCGGCTTGTAATCACTGACTACTGTAGCCGCCATTTGTGATGAGCCTTTCTGCTCAACGTTTAGTTCGGCTAAACACACCCATTGTGTACTATAAATTTTAAAAAGATTTTTAAACAAATCTCAAGACCCGTATATTTGAAGTATTAATGTTTTTAAAAATTATTTTCAAACAATATTCATTAAATCTGTGTTTTAACAAGGGCGCCCCGCCCTTGTTAAAACACAGATGAGAGGGGAGCGGTGCAGTAGAGTGGTGAAGCGGCGGAGGTGGTAATTCTTGGCACGGTAGCAGAGGTGGCGTTGTTTGGTTTCGAGTTTAGGTTTGGGTTTAATTAAACCCAAGTTTAAGGTTTGCGTTTAAGTTTAACTGAGCTCGATGTTTGGGTTCAGGTTTAAGTTTAACTAAACTCAAGGTTTGGGTTAAGTTTCAATAAAACCCAAGGTTTTGGCTTAGGTTTAACCAAACCCGAGCCCAGGTTTTGGGTTTGGGTTTGAGTTTCATTGTATCCTCGACACGGCGGTGGCGGCGGCGGCAGCGGCAATATCTTTATATAATATAGAATGATATATATGTCGCATTACACGTCAACTCAGCCACCCCGTTTTTTTTATTGTCTCGAAAAAATTATTCAGTGTGAGCAATTCAATGGACAATATATCTATGACATTTTACCAAAATTTCATCCCCCCACTATTGTTGGTTCTCGAGATAATGAATAATGAAGTCTCAATTTTGTAAAAATCATAACTTCGTAACTACTGATCGGATTTAAACGATTAAAAAACGAATCTTTTTTATTTTTTTTGCCCTTTTTGAAAAAAAATATGTCATCATCGGATAAAAGCTCATTAGACAGTTTTCGGGGTAAATTAACAAAAAACAATTTTTTCCTCGTCACTGATGCCTTGTTCCATTTGAAAAAAATCCTGCGGAGTTGTGTATTGCTTCCCTCTATCAGAAAAAAAATATTCAGTAGAATTCCGATTGGCCTTTTCGTGGAAAAAAAAAAAATCGAAAAATTTCCCCGAAAACCGTCTAATGAACTTTTCTCCAATGACGGCATATTTTTTTTCAAAACGGGCGAAAAGAATAAAAAAGATTCTTTTTTTAGTCGTTAAAATCCGATCAGCCGTTACGAAGTTATGATTTTCACAAAATTGAGAATTTATTAATCATTATATCGAGAACCAACAATAGTGGGGGGATGAAATTTTGGTAAAATTTCATGGATATATTGTACTTTGAAATGCCCATACGGAATAATTTTTTCGAGACCAAAAAAAAACGGGGTGGCTGAGTTGACGTGGCTGCGTTGACGTGTCGTATTCCACGTTAACTCATCCCGTTTTTTTTTGTCTCAAAAAAATTATTCAGTATAGGCATTTCAAAGTACAATATATCCATGAAATTTTACCAAAATTTCATCCGCCCACTATTGTTGGTTCTCGATATAATGATTAATAAATTCTCAATTTTGTAAAAATCATAAATTCGTAACGGCTGATCGGATTTTCACGATTAAAAAACAAATTTTTTTTTTGCCCTTTTTCCAAAAAAATATGCCGTCATTGGAGAAAAGTTCATTAGACAGTTTTCAGGGAAAGTTTTCGATTTTTTTTTTTTTCCACAAAAGGGCCAATCGGAATTCTACTCAGTATTTTTTTTTCTGATAGAGGGAGGCAATACACAACTCCGCAGGATTTTTTCAAAATGGAAGAAGGCATCAGTGAAGCGGGAAAAATTGTTTTTTGTTAATTTACTCCGAAAAATGTCTAATGAGCTTTTATCCGATGATGACATATTTTTTTTCGAAAAGAGCAAAAAAAAAAAAAAGATTCTTTTTTTAATCGTTTAAATCCGATCAGTAGTTACGAAGTTATGATTTTTACAAAATTGAGACTTCATTATTCATTATCTCGAGAACCAACAATAGTGGGGGGATGAAATTTCGGTAAAATGTCATGGATATATTGTCCTTTGAAATGCCCATACTGAATAATTTTTTCGAGACAATAAAAAAAACGGGGTGGCTGAGTTGACGTGGAATGTCCCATATGTACATATATATACTAGGGGGACTTCGCCCCTCTGCGCGTTTCGCACGCTATCCTTCCGTTTTGTGTTTGTGTCAGTGTTAAGAGAAAAATATCTTAAAATTTTTTTAAATTGTTATTACTTGTGTTTTTTTGCGTTTTAATGATGATTTTGGGTTTGATTGATATATCGATATATCGATACATTGATTGTTAACGTGATTTGGTGTACCGATATATCAATATTTCGATTCTTGACACGATTCGGTATTTCGATATATCGATCACTGACATGGTTCAACATATCGATATATCGGTTCTTGACACGGTTCGATATATCGATATATCAATTCTCGACACGGTTCGATTATCAATATATCGATTCTTGACACGGTTTGATATATTGATATATCGATAGTGGAAGCAGTTTAATTTATCAAAACTCTATCGATATATGGGTATATTTTGGGTTTGGGTCATGAGTTTGGGTTTAATTGATGGATCGATTTATTGATATATTAATTCTTAACATGATTAGATGTATCGACATATCAATTTATCGATTTTTCATACGATTTGATGTGGCGATATATCAATTTATCGATTCTTGACACGATTCGATATATCGATTTATTAATTTATCGATTCTCGACACGGCTCAATATATCGACATATAAATTTATCGATTTTTGACACGATTCGATAAATTGATGTATCTATTACTGACGCGGTTCGATGGATCGATATATCGATATCCAGGGGGGCCTCGCACGCTGCGCGCTTCGCGTGCCAACCCCCCTCCCTCCATCTTGTGTTTGTGTGAGTGGTTAGGAAAGAAGTGTTTTCGAAAAATGTTTTTGAAAAATAATGTTTATATTTATGTTTTTTTAGATACTGAAAAAAAAAAAAAAAAAATCGATCTAAAAATAAATAAAATAGGTAACAAAGGGGGTGAATTTTTTTTTTTTTTTGTAAGTGTAAATTCTAGTTTTTTGTAAATTTTAGTTTTCGGAAATTTGTAAAAGTTGTATTTACTAAAATATTCGTTCAATGCCCTGGAAACTTCTTAATTGTAATATTCAACGTTATTACGAAAACATATCTAAAATTCACGATTTTCCCTTCATTTTTCAAAATGGAAAATTTTCGATAACCGAAATTTCAAAATGATAAGAAAGTTTTTAAAATATTCGTGTGTAGTCAGGAAAATCAACGAATCCATTTAACGTGTCAAATAAAAAGTTTCCCTAAAAATTCGTTAAACAATGTTTTACTTAAACAATTTATTGATAATTGTTTGGCATTGTTACGTCCTGACCCTTGATTTTTTTCGTCCCGGCCAAAAAAATCGTTGCCTTCCTTTTAACACGTTATACGAGACAAAATCGGCATTGGCCAGGTTTTGAGCCTATCCTTGCGGAAAATTGCTCAGGATGAGTGGAGAGTGCATAATTATGTAACAATGGCAAATTGAAATAAAATCTTGCGAACAAAACTCCTCAATTTTCGTGAGATACATAGAACAGGACTACTAAATTGAGAATCTGTAAAATCGGACAAATAAAATGCATAATGGAAAGGGAAAATGACGGCGTGATTACATGAAATAAATTTTGACAAAAATACGTGAACTTGACTTTTAATGACGTGAGAGGAAATAAACCGAAGGAGGATCCTCAGGATCAGCCTCTCGGGCTTTTACCTTCTCTTCCCAAACTATAAGGATCAACGAAGTTATCGCGAATATCAAAATCATTGAAAACATAACCAGAGCTATCTCGAGCTGGAAAAGATCCATGGCCAATCAACGGAACAACTCGCACAGTAACGGAACGCGAACCCGACCCAACAGAATTTTAATTACTCGAAGGATTTCGAATTACCCGAAAAAAAATTTAGCCACAGATAAAACATAAGAATTATATCGGAAGTGAAGATTAAATTGTAAACACCAGAAAAACGATTAATCAATTATATTCCGGAATGAAATGTGAATGACTCAAATGAATTTAATGAGCACGCAGTTCACTTAATCTACAAGGAATGATCACTACCTAGAGGAAAATAATTTCAGAAGTAAAATAGTCTTAAGCCCGAACGGATTTAAATACGAACAGATTCATTTGGAATGGTTTACTAGAATCCTCAAAAAAATTCAATTCCACAAAAATAAAAAAGAATAATTTTAAAGGACGGGAAATAAATCGGAACAAGAATTGAATTGAAGCATAAATAACTTTAAATTGACAAAATTATGTTAATTAGACACTGCATTTAACGCAAATTAACCCTTCATGAAATCTGAATTTAACATCATATAACTTTTCGAAACACTGAGATTGACGCAAATATGAATTTCCAGAAAGCTGAATTCAATTCGACATGACTTTTCACCAAAACTGAATTTAATTCGGCATAACTTTCCACAAAACTGAATTGATCACAAATATAAATTTGTCACAAAACCGAATTTAATAAAAAAAATAACAACACGAAACGGGAAAACAACGTAAGAAAATACACCATGTCTTTTACAATACGAGCGCCCCGAAAGCCTCCCATTCAGGCCTCTAGACGTCATGGCTACGTCTAGACGTCAACCGAGATCGAAGACACCACGCAACACGAATATACAGACACATGCGAAGAGACATTTTGAGATACTTACTACTTCGATGATTGAAACTGGATAAACGGTGATTGTGGAATAGATGAATAATCAACGGCAAATAACGACGAAGACGATGAGCAGAAACGGGGATAAACTGGGGTTCTGAGCGCAAGACGAAAAAGACGAAGTAAAGAAGAAACTGGACACTATAAATGTTCACGATGTCAAGTTTTGATCGCGACCAGATTGCGTGTTTTTATGGTAAAATTAAAAATATATATATATTTGAATTTCGCGAACGCAACAGAAAATTAATGATAAGATAAAGTTTCGAGGATGAAATAAGATTTAAGGTAAAAATAAAAAATGTTGAACTGACGGACAGCGATTTGACCTCTCGAAATTTTTTCCAGACTCTGATGGTACCGCGGGCTCATTACCCGGTCTTATATAGGATCTTCTAGGATGGCTTAGTTTCGGCGGTGGGGAGGTTATATGCTCCAGGCTCCTCCACCGCCTCCACCTCGCATCCCCAATGATCCCCTAGAATCTATATAATCGAAAATTTATCCTTATGATTAATACGAATTCATCCTTATAATATAATATTCACTCCTGCATTCCTTTATAATAATCATTTCGTTATTCAATAATCCGTAAAGAGATTTTCTCCCGTACATACGCCGTCCTTTCATCAAGACGTTCGTTCTGTTTCTTTCATACTCGCATATGCTGCATCGACTCTCTCGCTTACTCTATCCTTCGTTTCGGAGGTACCGCGCAGCGGAGGAGTTGCTCCTCTTCGGCTCCTCCTGCGGGCCACGCGCTGGTCCACCGTAGGCTCTCGGTGACACACACACGCACACACGCATGCACGCATGCACGCACGCACGCACGCACGCACGCACGCACGCACGCACGCACGCACGCACACAGGCACACACACACACACACACACACACACACATACACACACACACACAGGCATGCACATTTCCATTCATCTTTTCGTTCGTGCTCTCGTTCGGTGATCACTTCTCTTCCATTTATTCGTATCCCTCCTGCTCAGCATTGCCTTCGATTTTTCTCTCATTCTATTGATTTCTATTTCTTTTTAATGTTTTGCCATGCCGAGCCTGTAATGCGATGGTACATGCAAGGCTATTCTATTTCAGATTAAAATTATTCCACTGACGGTGATATAGTTTTCAAACGATTTTTATTTGATTAAACGATCCGACCTTTTCAATAATTGGGCAAAATTAACAAAGTCACTTCACAATTCTTGATCTACTCAAAATACACAATGCGAAACCATTTTGAAACAATTTTAAATTATTCGTTCATGAATATTAGTTTTTATAACCCGGTTTATCTTGATTCCACGTGAACGCCTGGATTCTGATCTTTTTCCTAATTGACGTTGCTTGTTCGTTATAACATTGAAAACTTCATCCCTATACTCCTGATCCTGTGTGATTTTTCCACTCATACTTTATCATTTGTCTTCATTATTATGGAAAAAATCTATTTATAACCACGCATTTATCAGGCATACATTAGTTCACCATTCTCGCAATCATTACAGAAAAAGGATTCTTTCCCAATTACATCGTTTATGCATAATCCTTGTTCATGCATTACGAAATCTCTATGAATCTTTAAATTTGGTCGTTGTAAAATTATTATTCATCGTTATTCAAATAATTCACTTGCTACGCCTTTGGGGTCCTTGTTGGATGCGATGTCGAATTTGCGGCTTCAGATATCGATGAGACATACATCTCTTGAATCTCAGTATGTTTATTAAAAGGCAATTGCCTTCCACGCTCTCTTCAAACATGTAGATCCGGTTGATCGGGAGACGATGTTTATAACCAGATGACAGCAGCCCTGGTATAACCACATGTTTCAGAATTTTTATTCAATTCTCATTAGCGACGATTGGGAGATCCGTCTAAGGCTTTCCTCTATCAAGTCCCCTTAACTCGACCACTGCGTCAATTTATCAATCACGTACATAACTCATGTAGACCGTCCATGAGAATCATCTGATGATCTTTTCCAGATGCTCTTCCCAAAAAGTCGTGGCAAGGCTAAAATAGCCCATAAATTCGGAGCAAGGAAAAAAGAAAAACAGCAAGAATTCAATAAAAAAAATTAACTCTTCTCTATGACCAATTTTGACTCATGGAAATCTCGACCCATTCTAAATAATATAATTGAATACTTGAATGCAATAAACTAAAATTCACCGCCACCTTTACCATCACCGATGACCTGACCCAGGTACCCATGCTCATTCTTGATTTTACATTATTACAATCGTTTGCTCACGTACTTTCGGGAATGAAATTCACAAAGTCTTCGTTCGGAAAAAAGGAAAAAGAGGATGACCGGTCAATTAGCTTTAGATAAGGCATACTCTCTCTGTCTCTCTGTCTCTCTTGCTCTCCTTCTCACGCACACCCAAAGAGACCGCCTGTGGCTCTTACGAAGGCATAGACTTTGCACTTGGCATGTATTAGTATCTCATGCACATTGTTTTTGGTTGTGTACAGAAGGCCCACCACTTCCGAGTAATCTGATGCCATGGCCAAAGATTTCTTCAGCATCGACGGATGTTTTTCTTCACGCCCCACGATAAACGTTTTTTTTTATAAAGAGCTGCGTTATAGACGCCGCCATGGCGTCACCTGTCGATAATATATGCTCACTCGAGACCATATTCGGGTTAACGTCTTGATTTGAAGACAGCTCGAACTCTCCGAGTTCTTCAGAGGAAATGAAAAACGTTCCTCTAGTGTGACTGGGGCTCTTTCCTCGTATTAAATTTTGTTGAGAATTACAAGATACAAGTAATCTCAAATCGATACAAAAGTCCCAAAAGTCGCGGGTGGTAACGGCATTATTATTATTTAAAATTAATCTCCTCATCATCATTATTGTGGTTGAATTTTTTCCGATTTTTATCCTATCATGAAGTATGCAATATTTCGCGCTGGAATCGCGCGAAACTCACGCTTTCCGAGAGAAAGAACCGCATCGCCCAGAAGAAAGCGTCGTTCCTCAAGAAACTCGAGGAATCCGAGGCATAATTTTTATCCAACAAAGTCCAGCGCGCGTGTCGGACGTGAAAAATCTTTCGTACAAACCAACTCGAACCGTCGTTTTTACATTATTTACTTATGGAAATTTGCGCCTGTATGGAGCATGAACGGTTGTGGTACGAAGATCCAATAAAATTCAATATTCAACGTTGAATCGTCCGAAAATTTTATATATTATTATTTAAAAAAAAAACAATTACCTATTAAGTATTTAGGAATAAATAGACAGTATATACATCCTCAACGATACATCCTCAACTCCAATTGTTTATGAAACTTACCATGAGTTTTCCTCAGACGTCGATCGGGTTGAAAAGAGTGAGTGAGAGGGTAAATAAAAAAAAGTCACAATTCCGCGACAACCATGTGTGCTTGCCTCGGCGTAAAAACCTTCACGAATTAGAGACAAAGCCGAAGCAAGACAAATATTTTGTAACGGGACAGACTAGGCAGTCTACCGTTACAATATAGCATATTTCGTCATCCATTGTTTATATCCATATTTGATAAATTCCACGATTCCCCGAAATCCCAAAATAGAATCTATCCTTCCGAGAAGCCCATGACGTAACCATAGAACCGTGTGCAAAAGCTCTAGGAGCTTGGAAAAATTGCCCTACTACAAAACCTTCGACCAATTAAATCACGGCGCCGGTTGTTCATGGAAAAGTATTTAAGAGCATGACGAGCAAGCCTCGTCCTCATTTTGATCAACGTTATCGGTGAGCATTATTCGCGTCAAGCGATTTCTTGACATTCTTTCTCTACGACGTAATCACGTCAACTTTCGATATCCACTTCGTGTAATCACTCTCCAAGATTCTCAATGAATTCGTTTTACATCTTGTGCATCAAGGACTACGAATCGAACGACATCCTGCAACTTCAACTATCTCAAATAGTCTTTTTTAAAACTCTTCGTGATCATCGTTGACTCGTCCTTTTTAGGACGAATCTATTATAACGTACTTGCTTGTCTTTCTCAAGACAAAGCAAATCACAACTCTCGTTCATTCTTATTCAATAAAAGATTTCAGGTGATAGGCAGCCTGGTTTGCTTGAAGCCCCCGCACCGCGTCGAGAAGTTGGATAGCTAACCAGGTGAACGTCTCAGAAAAATAAACCGCGAGGTAGGGAACCGGATTCCTTGGAAAAACCCTCAGCACTGTGGCTGAGGGCGGGAACAAGGAAGAAGGCGCATTGCTGAGAAAACCCTCCACGAGTGATAAGCTTCACTCATCCTCGTGTTATATTGTCATCAATTCTTGAATCTTTCGACCATCTGTCTGTATCAAGTGTAAACGCATTGAGAATCTTTAGAATCATTTAAATTTGGGCAAGTGGCCTTCCACTGCCAGGACGCTGGTGAAAACGTTTAAATTTCAGCAAGCCGACAACTAGAAAGTCATTCTCCTATCTTACAGCGAACGATTTTTTCTTTTTGTGCTTCCAATCGCGTCTCGATCGGAAGTATCGTGAAAACTTGGGAAAACACACGCACACGCACATACTAACTTTCACACAGGCAACCAGGCAGATCATAATAGAGAGACATCGCGTCTCGAGACAAGCAATTCGCATATCGACTTTCGCAATATCGGGTACAGTCGTAACTCTCATAAGTATCGTGTGAAAACAATCAAGACGGACGGACGCACGAGGACGATAAGAAACTCGAGTCACATTTACGAACAGGGACTGTGCCTTAACAACGTAGAATCACTCGCCATACGTATCATTCCTCATTAATCGTACCTCATACTCTTGCCTTTCTGTTCCCTATTGCCCAGTTGCCGTTGGATTAGAGTTTTCTTATCCTTAAAGAAGAACCTTGCTTCTCAAGGTTCTTCCCCCCTCCTTCTGTTGAAATTACCGGCGAGATATCTGGTTGAGGGGGGATCGGGGTGAAGAACGCCGAGAGAAAAATGACCGAGTTCGTTTGGATAATTTCGTCACCCTTGGGTGACGGTTCGGCTTAATACTGAGTTTATTTGATCCAAGCCGTGTACAGAGATGGACCTTAATATCGATGAGAACGCCGCGAAACCTCAAGCATGTGGCTCGAGAGCGAGAATGTTGAGAATGTGAGATGGCGACTGTGACGCCACGAGGAGTCCGAGATTAATTCCCCTGTATCGAGTTACACCGCGCCGCGAGAGTTGTACCCGAAATATATATGGAAATTCACAGACAAGAATTATGTGAGAACCCGAATTTCCCTGAGAAAGAGCCGATGGTCAATTTATAATTAAGAGAATTTCCGGATTGCTGAATTGATCAAAAACACGTGCTCATTAGCCCCGGTGGTTGAGCGAATAATAAAGAAATGCCGGCTTCTCTTCGATCGAGTCGCCGGAAAATCCCGAGAGATAGCGCGCGAGGAGCGCTGACCGAGAGGTGCTGCCGTGGGTGATTTGAGCGCGAGCATTCAACATGATATTTTCCCAACACCTTCCCTTTAAGTGGCCCACTTTTCTATCGCCGATGATGAAGGGTCACGTTATCCCCAGGTCATCCATAGCCAATGGGAAATAAATCGAATACCTAATCTGAGGCATTCCCGAAAAAAAAAAAAAATATATAAAATCAATTCAGCAAACCTATTTCCTATACCAAACGTCACTGACCTCGGGCCTGTGCCGAACCATCTGTTCGCCCGGACGAAACAACGTGACGACAGACGAGCACACAAAACAACATAATAAATAAAATAAATCAAATTAAAATCGTGAATTCCTTACGACAATAACTTGAGGAATTTCACGAAACGTTCCAATTTATTAAATGCAAAACGAATTGGCAAAATACAAATCTACAAATGTACCGTCTCAGTGCGTTTCTCAATAACCAAGTTCAATGAATATTCAATGAATAAGTGTCGTTAACTTACCAACTACGCATACCGCATATTTGACGTCCGCGACTTCCGACGCTCTCGTGGAAGCAGGGTCACAGGGAGCGCCCAAGAGAGCCCACAGCCGTGCAAACAGCGTTCCTGACGTCTCGGGGACCACGCTGAGATGCTTCGGCAACATCCATCGCCCCGTAGATGCTGGCCCCGAGAACATAGATCTTCCCGGATTACCGGCGGATGGACCACGTCCTCGTAATCAATAAATCCTAACACGCGCGAGACTCAAAGCTACGCGGAAACGGACGAAAACCGAAGTGGGGCCTTCAAACACGCGCGAACTTACGCGATATCGGGAGAAAACCGGCGCCAACCCTTAAACGATCGTGAGCAAGCGTATTAAAGTGAGAATGATGAAATCGCATGCACGGGTAGGAAGAGAAGCCTCAATACGTCCTGCCTATTCGAGCGCTCGATCTTAACTGACTAACCCTATTGACACCCACGAACCATGCTGACGTAAGCCAAAAGCATGGGGCACGGAATCGACAGACCCCCCCCCCCCCCCCCGTATAGCAAGAGCCGCCACGAGGCTGAGACCCCCAGCGAGGCGATGCCCGAGCGGGCCCGTGAAATTCGAGCGCGAACAGCAATCTTTTATATATAATCATCTGTCATCTTCACAGTATGTAAATCTTTTCGAATATTCGTGTTTCAAAAGTAATTATATAATAAAAGAAACCAGAATATTTTGAAAATCCTGTTGATATTGGTTTCGGTCGGTGAAAAACACATTGTGAAATACTCGCTTGTAATCAGATAGCTATTATACGATATGCAGGGTGTAAACAATCTTTGTGGTTAAAACTTTTTTTTTATGACTACCATTTCTATGAAACTTTAACTTTGACTTTGGCCTTCGAGCCATGATTGTCAATAAATATAATATTATTTAAAACGATAAAATTTAACAATATAATATATAATAATAGTATGCATGCTCCAATAGTGATGTAACAAGAGTAGTTTAGGCAACCAAATTGATTTCTAAATAAAATATATAACTGCCCGTTTTAAATATTTTTATGTAGCTACATCCTTTCAAAAAGCTACTAGTTTTAGTAAAGCGTATGATTAAATTTATGAATCGGTTAAGTAATAATATATAAATATCATTAAAAAAGTTTAACTCCTAGAAGAATAGTGAGTACAAATAAATTAATCTTTTAAGTAAAGTTTGATAGTTAATATGTATCATTGTTGAATGACAAACGAATTCAGTGATCCTGCTAATATTGAAAATATGCTTTTATGCAGTCATATGAAACAGCACGGAGTTTTTACAAATATCCAAGAGTAGGAGATAATAAACTTATTTTGCACCAGTATCCTTATCGCCCATTTATAAAATCACTGTTAACGTTTCCCGAATTCGATATGATGTGCGATTGATCATCATTCTGATGATTCATCTACGTATGTGCGTGGAAACAAGTTCTTGATTATGAAAACATGATAAGATTAACCCTCAAACACCTGACTGGGTTACGGTAACCCATGAGTCTCTCAAACCATTCGTCAGTCTCAAACATTTCTTCTTAGTTTTTTTTATATACCTTGAGAACTATAAGATGCATGGAATTTCCCTTTGAATATTCTTCTTTCTCACAGTTTAGCGTATCGATTTAAAAAAAAACACATCTAAATCTGTGTATTAGGACCCTCGATATCGGCAAAAAAATAACGGTGGGTTACGCTAACCCAGTGAGGTGTTTACGAGTGGCCTAGATAGTGTGGTGCTAAAGGGTTAATAAAAACACATGTATACAATCCGATTACGGATATTTATAACGCAGAAGCAAAAAAAATTCCTCGTACTGAAGAACGAATTTCGTTTATACTATATATACTATTATATACTACTAACGAATTTTTTCACGTGTATCGATGTTTAGGAAATCAAGGAACTGACAATAGTTCATATTCATCGCTAATATTTGATCGCTAATATTTAAAATAAGCTTGTACACAGGCGTTGGAAGAAGCGCTGAAGTTTTACCGACATACAAATAGAAGTATTGGTACATATTCCTACATGAGGGACAGTTTAATCATTTTTTTGAGGTTTTTTTTTAATATGCAAGAGTACACATGCACAAAATTCCTTATTAACAATAGAATGGTACCAGTCATATCAAAATTTAATGGCAAATGTTAAATGCCGTGAGTGGAAAAAAAATAGAGCGGGTGGTTCACGTGCTCAAACACGCCTAATAATAATTTTAAAACACGATGAAACATCAACGACAAGTTTACAGGTATAGAAAAAAAATACCTGTACTTTATTTTTCAATGTACTGCGACATACATGCAGGTATGTTGTAGAAGATTGAAAAGTAAATGACACGTAATTTTGTTATAGGCCGAAAAACAGTTTTAAGCGATGCACCCCATTGCATCAGGGGTGCATGAAAAGTCAGACGAGTGAACTTCATTATTTAAGACAAGAAACATTGCGCAATTGGTTTCATGTCGATCGAAGCACTCCTTCTATGTGGAACAGCAAAATTACCAGCTGCAACTCCTTATTATATAGGTTGATTTCGCCCCTAAAGTCAGCTCAAGAGCACGTATAAAAAAATCTAGGTCGATTATTAGATCAAAGACTGCAACATATCCAAAGCTCTTGGAAATCGGAGAGGGATACCACGCGTTGTTGCTGAAGGGTACTTTACCCCTTTATTTTTGTTCATCGAAAAAAAAGCAAAAAACACGTGAAATTTATGTTGTTATGCTCTCTAATTTAGTTTTTGTTTCATTAGAATCAGTCAATAATTCACTTTGTTACATCGAAAGACGTATAAAAATGAACATTTCAAGGAGAGGTTTACTCCCTTGCGACAAAGGTGCATGGAAAGTCGGACATGAACATTTCATTATTTAGCTTGAGAAACATTTTGCAATCGCATAAACTGTGACGGGAATCTCGCGATTCGCGTCACCTTCGGCCCATCTCACCATCCTCGACGCCGGGAGAACCGATGAGCGCCAGGTAATCTTTTTAATTCAACGGCAGGAATTACCAAACCCGCTAAACTTATCCGGAACGTTATAAAGACATAAACGAAACACGAAAAAGAGACGCCGACGTGTTGGATAGCGAGATCAGTGACGGCATACCCGATTCGCTCAGTGTATAGGTTGTGCAGAGAGGGCGTGGACGGCTGGCTAACTCTCGAGGGCTTCCGTAAACGTAGACCGAAATGATAAAACTCAACTCGAAAAATAACGTATGGGGCCTTGGTTCAGGCTAATTTATCTTAATCGATAACGTACAAGAAATTCCCAGAGTCACCCAAATTGCGATAACCTATAGGCAAAACGAAAAGAAATCACGGTAACGGAGGCGATAGCGACGATAAATTCGGTAATTAGGGTAACTTCGATACTTCACTCAATTCGAGAACGACGATCAATTCAATGCTTAAATAGATTCGATAACGACAATAGCTCCGATACTTGAGTAAATTCGATAACGACGATAAATTCGGAAACTTAAGATAAATTCGGTAACGACGATAAATTCAAGGCTAACATAAATTCGACAACGACGATAAACTCGGAAAAGGGAACGTGAACAGGGAGCTCGAAAGTACGATAGCGTGACGACAACGACAAAATAATTTCGGTAACTCGAGAACAGAAATTCCTCGCAATCGAGATCACGAAAAGGTAGTTAGAGAGCAACGGTAGCATAACGGGAACGAAACAAGAGCAAATTCGATAACAAACGATATCAGAGGAGGTGAGAGAGCCAAAAAGATAGCTCGAGAGAAACGATAGCGTAGCGATACGAGAGCAAAACGGTAACATGATGGGAGCTTCTTAAGCAGCAAACCGCTCAGGTCGAGAGCAGCGCAGAAAGAGAGCTCGAGAACAACGGTAACATAGCAATTGCAGAACGATAGCGGATTCGGTAACAGGTCGTGAGCTTCCCAAGTGGTCAACCGCTCCGGCCGAGAGCAGCGCAGAAAGAGAGCGAAACGAATCGATAGCTTGATCAAAAAGGTAACGCGAAAAGAGGGGACGATTACGCCACGCGTAATAAGATTACAAGCCCACTCTTCTCCTTACCTGACGCACACAAATAAAGACCTATCACAGACATGAAACGGTTACATTCCAACGAGAACACGAATTCAAACAAAATTATTTCTTAATAATCGATAACGGAAAAATTCCCACATGTTTTGGCGTGGGGGTACTTTTTACTTTGAGGATGGTCCTCCAAGGGGGTATTCTTCGAGTATGGGGAAGATCCAAGAATCCTAAAACGAAATCTACGATAACAGCGATCGGGCAATCTGCAACGGCTGGGTGATCGCAATCCCAGCCGGCAACGGCCTTCCATACGTAACTCAAAAATCGCCCTTCTCTTCCCATACTCTTTATCTTGAAGCGTCGAGATTTCCACTCGATCCTTTATACTTTCCTCGATGACGTGTTCAAGAAAGACCGAATATAACGGGTAGCTCGTTATTTCAGCCCTGTCTAACGGTAATTCGTCATCCTTTATACTATTAACCCCATAAAACGAAACTCGCAAACTAAAACGTACGGTAACGCGAAAACTGGAAATAAACGATAACGAATCCGTACGTTAAATCTTAAAAATTAAACGGATTACTCGAATATCGTCTTGTAAACGGAGGTCGGAACGACCTGTGACGCTAAAATAAAAAAATTGCGTCACAAAACATATTTCAGTAAAAAAAAAATAAAATTCCCTTCTGAGGGATAATTTACCCCTTTATTTTGATTATTTGAAAAAAAAGCAAAATTTCGTGAACTTTTTTCTTATGCTCTTTAAATTGGTTATTGTTTTATCAAAATCCGTCAATAAGCCAACTTGGTACACAAAAAAAAGTATAAAAATGAAGGTTATAAGGGGTGGTTCACCCCCGTGCAACAGGGGTGGATGAAAAGTCTGACATTTAGTCTTCATTAGTAGTAAGTGCACCACTCTGGGGCACCACCACTCCTATCCCCATTCCTTCTCCCACAATGCGGCTGGGTGAGTCGAGTGTTGAGGTGGCGATGTGTGTGGGTGAGGTGAGGGCAGAGGGGGAAACTCCAAAGAGGGACACATTATTATCATTTTGAAAATTTTATTATTATTATTTTTTAAATTTTATTACTATTATTATTATTTGCAATAGTCTCTCTCCCTGGATTATTATTATTTTTACTTTCATTATTATTACTAATATTATCATTCTTAAATATTTTTACTTACGCTTCTTCCGAGGCTAATAGGTGCATCTCTCTCTCTCTCTCTCTCACACACACACTATTCCCCCTCGTTATTCCGGAAGTACAAAATTTATTCCGAATTCATGAAAAATCACAGCCCCATATAATTATAAAGGGGTTTAAAAACTCGTACTAGCACTCGAAAATTTTTTCCGATATTCCTACGAACAAAATTTTGAGCGATCTTCACAAAAATGATTTGAAAATGCCGATAGAATAAAAATCTGCGAAGATACATTCGTTATACTCATCTCCGTGAGCCACGTCATTATTAAATATTTTTATTAGCACGAGCACACACGTTAATCCTGAGAGCACATTAATTATTTAAACGAATAATATGTTAACCGATCAGCGTTGCGAGAACGTTTTCCCGATGTTACACGATTAAAGGAACGACGATTACTGAGCTATGCAGCTGCTTGGAGACAAGCTCCACGCGCCTTTAGGGATAATATTTCGAAGACTTCTCGGCGCGCGCGAAATGCACCGTTAACACCACGTGCATGTCTCATCGTCGCTCAGGATTGCTCGAATTCGCTCATTTTTTTATTCGTATGGAGGATAATATATTTAATGTATATAATGTGATCTGAAGATGCAACGCGCGTATACCTATAGGCACAATAGGTTTACGCTGCGTGTATACATAGGTATACAGCAGTTCTTTTACATACAGGGCGAAGAATAATTTAAAATGGTGCAGATCGCAGGCAGGAATGCCTGTGATCTGTGACTTTCGCATCGAATGACCTTATCTACAAAAGCATAGCGATGACTAATACTGTTCGCCATTATGTATGTATTTTTCCAAATTTTTTACCGGGAGGGAAAAGATGCATAGCCCTCACCGCTACACATACATACTGCTGTGTATAAGAGGATGTCAGCTAATTTGCACGCGCCAAGGTTTACTTTGTTTTGGCTAAAATTAAGTATCAATATCATGGTATATTTCATGACAACACAAATTCTTTCTCTCTCTCTCTCTTTTTCGGTGTGTATATCTTTTTCCATGCCTCAAATCTTTCTATCACAGCAATAGCGGGCTTTTTTTTGATATTTTTCGATGTTTACGGAGTAGCAGGAATAGCACTGCGAGTTATCGCGATTTCTCGAGATGTGTGAAATGCATCAGCAACAGGGCAGCAACCGGCTACATGCCGTCTTCGCTCAATGCTGCGAGGCTCTTCTCCTTATTTTTCACTTAATGTGTGCTTACCTCTATCAACCCCCGTGTCTCTGAATACACATAGCTGCATTCATTTACGAGGGTTTGAACGCTGCTACTTCTTTTCATACACATTTTTTCACGGGGCATGAATATTGAACGTTACTATTTTTCTTTGAAAAAAATAGAAGCAACTGGGAATCGTTTGTTGATTGTTCGTTTATATCACTCGTATGAAAAATGTTTCCGAGAAAAATTTTTAAGTATTGAAAAAAATTGAAGAAAACTTTGTTTTGATACTCATTCGTTTTGTTCATTCGTATAGTTTGTCCGTATCGCCCGTATCGTAATGATTTCGTCGTAATAATTCGCGTCGTAATAATTTTACACGAAAAAACTCTTTTCAAAAACAAATATTTCGATTATAAATTACATTAAATTGATCGGTAACTCGGTCTTGTCGTTCGTTCGTGCCATTCGGTCGCTCGTTTCGTTAATTCGTAAAATTTCAAAAAAAAATGTTCGAGAAACAAAAATGTTGTTGGAAACTCTCTCTCGTCATTCGATAGTATTGACAAAATTTTTATTGGAAACTCGCTCTCGTCGTTTGCTAGTATCACTCGGATCGTTACTTTCGTAATAATTCTACTTGGATAAACTCTGTCAAAGAAGAAAGACTGAGAAAAAATAAATTTTTGCGGAAAAAGATTGTGATAATAAGTTCAAATGAAATTGATTGGAAACTTTCGTTCTCGTCGTTTGCTTAGTACATCCGTATCTCTCTCTCGCATGGCTCATATTATTTGGTCGTATCCATCATGTTTTATTAATTTTAAGAAGAAATGTTTGAGAAACGAACAACTGTATTGGTAATTCCCTCTTCTTATTCGCACGTATCGGCTTTCGTATCGCTGGTATCGTTTGTGTCGCAAACATTTTACTTGAAAAAAAGCTTCGATAATGTGTTTCAGAAACAAAACTTTTATTACAAAGGCCCTTTCATCGTTCGTTCGTTCGTTCGTTCCTTCGTTCGTTGATTCCTTCGTTGGTTCGGGAAATATTTTTGAAAAATTTTTTGAGAAACAAAAAGTTTATTGCAAACACACTCTTGTCATTTATTTGCATCGTTCTTTCCTATTGCTCGTGTTGTTCATTCCGATCGTTCGTTCGTTCATTCGTATTGCTCGTGTCGTTCGTTCCGATCGTCCGTTCGTTGTTTCCTTTGTTCCCTTCGTTCGTTGATTCCTTCGTTCGTTCGGGAAATATTTTGAAACAAATTCTTGAATAACGAAAATTTTATTGAAAACACACTCTTGTCATTCATTTGCATCGTTCTTGATTCCTAGTGCTCGTGTCGTTTGTTCCGATCGTTAGTTCGTTCGTACTTTCGTTCATTCGTATCGCTCGTGTCATAATTATTTTACTTGAAAAAATTTGTTCGGAAAATTTTTTTGAAAAATGTTCGGGAAACGTATTTTTTATTGGAAACCCACGCCGTCACTAGTATTGCTGGCTCGTATCGCTCGTATCGTTCGTGTTGTAATAATTTTAGTGGAAGAACTTTTTTCGAAGAAAACCATTTTGATAATAATTAAATAAAATTGATTGGAAACGCGCTATCGTCGTTCGTTCGTACCGTTCACTCATTCGTTTCGTTCCTTCGTAAAGTTTCGAAAAAATGTTTGAGAAACACGAGTATTATTGAAAACTTGCTCTCGTCGCTCGTTAGTACTGTTCATATCAATCGTGTCATAATAATTCTACTTGAAAATATTTTTTCAAAGAAAAACAACGTTGAGAAAAAATTTCTCTGTTTCGAAAAAATGTTTCGATAATAAATTTGATTAAAATTAATTGGACACTCGCTCTTGTCGTTCGTATCGTTCATCCGTATTGCTCGTTCGTATCATTGGTACGTATCGTTCTTATTATTTGCTCGTATCGATCATGGTTTATTAATTTTTAGAAAAAAATGTTCGAGCAACAAATAACTTTATTGGCAATTCACTCTTGTCATTCGCGCGTATCGGCTTTTCGTATCGCTAGTATCGTTTGTGCCACGATAACTTTACTCGAAAGAGTTTTGAAAAATGTTTGAGAAACGAGACTTAGATTAGAAACGCCCTCTCATCGTTCGTTCCTTCCTTCGCTCCTTCGTTAGTTCGTTCGTACGTTCCTTCGCTCGTTCGTACGTCCCTTCGTTCGTTCATTCGTTCCTTCTTTAGTTTGTTACTTCGTTCGTTCGTTCGTTCGTTCGTTCGTTCGCTCGTTCGTTCGTTCGTTCGTTCATTCATTCGTTCGTTCGTTAGTTCGTTAGTTCGTTCGTTCGTTCATTCGTTCGTTCTTTCGCTCATTCGTTCGTTCGTTCGTTCGTTCGTTAGTTCGCTCATTCGTTCGTTCGTTCGTTCGTTCGTGCGTTCGTTCCTTCGTTCGTTCGTTCGTTCGCTCCTTCGTTCGTTCGTTCGTTCGTTCGTTCGTTCGTTCGTTCGTTCGTTCGTTAGTTCGGTCGTCCGTTCGTTAGTTCGTACAGCTCGTACCATTTGATCGTATCGTTTGTTTTGTCGTTCGCTCATCCCTTTCGTTCATTCGTATCATTCGTTCGTATCGCACGTGTTTCAATAATAATACTTTGAAAAACTTGTTCGGGAAATATTTTCGAAAAATTTTTGAGCAACGAAATGTTATTGGAAACTCACTCTTGTCGTTTATTCACATCGTTCTTTCGTATCGACTGTATCGTGCGTGTCGTAAAAATTTTACTTGAAAAAATTTTTCGGAATAAATGTTTGAAGCAAGAAATTTTATGGGTAACTTGCCCTCGTCGTTCGTACGTATCGTTAGTATCGTTCGTATTGTTTGTGCCATAACAATTTTACTTCGAAAAATTTTCGGAAAGAATTTTTAAAAAGTATTTGAGAAACAAAAATATTATTGGAAACCCACTCTTGTTGTTCGTTCATTCGTATCGTTTGTTTTTTCGTTCATCCGTACTGCTCCTTCCGTTTATTCATATCGTTCATTCGTATCGCTCACATCGTAATAACTTTACTTGCAAAAATTTGTTCGGAATTTTTTTTTAAAAAGGTCTGAGAAACAAAAAATTTCATTGGAAGCTGACTCTCGTCGTTCGTTCGTAACAATCGCTCATATTGCTCCCATTATTTGCTCGTATTGCTCGTGATTGCAGAAATGTTTCGAAAGCAATTTCGTAAAAACATTTAAGGAACAAAATTTTATGTTCATGTTACGACGACAGAAAGTTATGAAAAAAATTTTGTTTTTTAAAGGCTTTTAAAATTGTCAGATTGTCCAATTGTCAAGATTTCCAAGTAAAGTTATTACGACGTGAGCGATACGAATGAACGGTACGAATAAACGGAAAGAGCGGTACGGATGAACGAAAAAACAAACAGATGAATGAACGAACGACAAGAGTAGGTTTCCAATAAAATTTTATTTTCTGAGATTTTTTTTTTAATTCTTTCCGAAAATTTTTCGAAGTAAAATTGTTATGGCGCAAACGATACAAACAATACGAATGAACGACGAGAGCAAGTTACCAATAAAATTTTTTGCCTCAAACATTTTTTCAGAAAAATTTTCCCAAGTAAAATTTTTACGAACTGAACGATATAGTCGATACGAAAGAACGTTGTGAATGAACGACAAGAGTGAGTTTCCAATAACATTTCGTTTCTCAAGAATTTTCCAAAAATATTTCCAGAACAAGTTTTTCAAAGTAACATTATTACAACACGTGCGGTACGAACGAATGATACGAGTGAACGAAAGGAATGAGCGAACGACAAAACGAACGATACGAACAAACGATCGGAACAAAAGGGACGAGCAATACGAACTAACGAACGAATGACCGAACGACCGAGTATCTTATAAAATTCTTGTTTTTCAGTAAAATTTTGTATCTGGGGGTTTTCGGGGTCGCTGATAACGAATCAAATATAAGTTTTGGCAAAAAAAAATGGCAGATCCAATATGGCGATCGAGTATCTTATAAAATTCTTATTTTTCGGTAAAATTTTGTATCTGGGGGTTTTACATTGCGCTGATCACGGATAAGATGTTAGGTTTTGAACAAATAAAATATCTTAATCGTAATTACATCGGCAATGTATAAGAATCAGGAAGATTCCGGTGGGGAACTAGGTACAAATGAATTGAACATGAAAATTAGATAAGAAAATGTTTTTTTTTTAATTTGTACACTGCATATACATTGTATTAATCTAGTCAGATTCACTATAATTAAATTCACTATTGGTATATACAGTGGACACGCCAGTGTCGTCTTCAGTGTCCGTGTCATCGGGTACAGTTAAATGTAGCAACATTTGTTTTTTTTTTCTTTTTCGGTAGTTTTCGTACACTTGAAATGTATGGGTTGGAGTTAATAAAGAGACGGCAAAATACATCTTGCATTGTAAAAGAACGGCTGCTTTTGCGCGAGAAATCCTGGCGAATTTTTTAAATATATTTGTGGCACGTTTCCTGTGCTTCCTCAGACATCTGACCGATTGGCAGTAAAGCCGAAGCAATGATTTGCGGACCATGAATAAGCAGTTTATGGATCTATGGTGGCATGTAGTACCATGAGTAAAGGCCACAAATAATTTCGCAGTTTTCTAAGCATAATCTCTAAATCTCGGAGTATCAATTGTACGACCTGACGAAATCGCTTGTAAAATACAGTGTAATCTTGTGATTAAACGAATGTCTACGCCAGTAATTTCGGCTGAAATTGTAGCGTTTTCGAAAAAGCGACGAGCAGTGTTGCCAGCATTCGAGCTCCCAAACCCTGGCTTCGGCTGGTCAACAATAAGGCTTAAATTTTTCTTGAAAGATTCCTGAGTGGCCTTTTTTCGATTCTGAACAATCGTCTCATCTTCCGGAGTTCGTGCTTGCCATTTTTTAATATCTAATTTATAAGATAAGTGCAGACAATATTCAAAGCAGCGTATCCATGAATGCGACGAAGAACGACCTAAGCTCAAATAATCGTCGATAACTTCGAGCTTCAAAATTTTATCGGGGTCATTAAAATCTTTTGATGTAGCTTTGCAAAGATAGCAGTGTTGAGTCGCTGCAATGTCCGTTACTGCATTACACACTTTCCCGTCTACCATGATCAAGGCAAGGTTATAATTTACTTTTATACATTTTCCCTTAAGCATGTCTGAAAATGGAACAAGATTTTCAACTTGACCTTGTACATATTGAATTTCCGCTTTCGTTGTATTCGCAGTTTCTTTCAGAAATTATATTTTTATCGGTCTACAGTATCGCGGAGAAGAAGGCGCAGGGTTTTGCCAGACAACATATTTTTCGTTTTGTTTATTTATACTTGAAAGTTGCAGTGGAACTAATGAGTTAGAGAAAATACTCGTGTCGGCAAATGTGTCATCATCACTGTTCTTTCTCTAACGGTGTTCGAAGATGACAGGTAAGATGATGCTTTGGAGGGACTACCCATTGTAACGTTCTCCAATACCTGCGCAGCGTGAACCTTACCGCTTGCACGGAGGCTCATCTGCGTAGCAAGGGCGAGTTCTTCTGAACTATATTCTTCGCGCAGTTTTTCCGTTTTTCGCCGTTTCGATCTGCCACTACTATCCGCAAAACTTGTAGAAGGTAGATCCCCGATCGCTTTTGACTCCGGAGTACTTTCAGAAGATCCGTCCTGAGATAAGATGAATTGAATGCTTAAACATTCCGCATTCTTCTCGAATAACCTCTCTTCCTTCCGGTAGGCTTTCTTCCACATATCACGTAGTTTGTAGAATACATGAGAGAAATTTTTTTTCACTTCTTCAGTCATGAAGAATGAAGAAAAGACGTGCGCTTTAAGAACGAGTGCTGCTTCGTCCACAGTTTGCGAAGCGATCGAATTCTTAATTATGCGGAATATCTTTTTCCTTGTCAATTCTTCTCTAACGTCTGCAGTTCCTGGAATCAGTGAATAATATGGGATTATATCCCTCGGCACCGAAACTAGCCCGTGAATAGAATAAACAGCGAGTGGAAACGAGAGATCTCACTATACTGTGACACTACTATATTGTGACATATTTTACTATTTTTTGTTCGATGTACAGAATAATTTATTGAAGAGATATGTTTATTCATCCTCGAAAAATAACTAATAATGAAAGAAGTTAAGAAATAATATGTAAATCAGCGACTCTGAAAACCCCCTTGTACCAAAATACCACGTCGAAATTTGCACGGCTTCAGAAAAAAAATCATATCTCCGTTCACGCAAAAATATTCCAAAGAAGGAGCGAGGACGAGCGATAAAGTTATGTCTGCCTGAAAGTTTACTTTTCGTTTGCGTTTTTCCAAAAAGACACCCTCAATTCAAAACGAATAACTCTTTTCATAGTAACAATTTTGCAATTCTATAAATTGTATTCGATTCTACATACCTTCACGAAGAGAATTCATTTCACACTTTTACGATTGCGTTATTTTTCACCATTATATAGTGGGTTTTCTGTAGTGTATGGCGCGCGTCAGATTCAGTACTTCGATGAGACTCGCGTAACGGTCACATCCGAACTGATCCTGCAGGGACAAGAAATATACCTGCGCCTAGAGACCGGTTGTTTGAGGACCCTCGATACCCCTACTTCACATTCCGCAACAAGAGAAGCCCGAAATAAAACCTTGGTTTTCGAGTTTTTGGCCAGCTTTTTGGGATTCTGTCCCACTGTGCGACGGCGCTACAAATAATCTGCCGCAATAAATTGGAAAAAATGAAATTGGAGAAATACAGTGATACGGCGAAATTTTTGTTGGAGTTCGAAAAAACAGTGAATTAACTGAAAAGTGCGAGTGCATCGATAAATGAAAAGGAAAATTTGAATTATATGCTTAACACATTGCCGAACGAGTACAGTTATATTGGAGATCAAATCGACACGCTGAAACCGGAGGATCAAACGGTAGCGTACGTGAAGAGTAAAATAGAAATCGCTGAGAAAAGGAAAGAAAACGAAAATGGAGGAAGAAGAACGAACGCCTATACAGCACAAAGGAAGAGGTGCTTTACATGCAATGAAGTCGACAATTTTCCCCGAGAATGTTCGAAGAACACAGGAGAGTACGGTGCGTGGCGAGGATCGTCTTGCGGTCAAAGCAGTAGTAGAGGAAACGCCGGAACGAGCCGAGGAAGAGGCTCTAGATACAACGGTCGGGGGAGAGGAGCTCACGGCAGAGGCCATGATCATCGAAATTTTCGGAGCAACAGAGGCAGAGAAGCTCCGAGAGCCACGACGCACGAGTAACGAGACGTCGGGGCTAAGGCATGGACAGCGGCAGCACATGCGGCCTACAACGGCGAGCTAAAAGAGGTAAGTAATGCCGAAATACAGGGTGTCCAATAGGAATGTGTGAAAACTAATCGAATCTCCCCTTCCTCTCTAACATTGTAAGGAACCCTGCGTTTCAGAAATTTGTACCTGAGACCTGTCAGTTATATTCTAGCTGTGGTAGAAAGCGGACAGTCTTCTTAAAAATGAGTGAGCTAACTATCAAAGAAAAAGTTTTTCTCATTGAATGTTATTATTCAAGAGGGAAAATTTATAGTGAAGCGTTCAGAGGCTTTCGTACGAAGTATGGAAGTAAAAAAGTCAGAAGCGAAACTGCTCTTAGAAGGTAAGAATTGAATATTTTTTATATCAAGGTTTATGAACAATCAGATCTAAAGATCTCATGTTTCAAAATTTTTTAGATTGTAACTATTTTTTTTTTCTGTTTGCAGAGTAATCGATAATTTTAAAGAGTACGGAACATTACAGGACCGTAGAAAAGATTTGTCAGGCCCTTCCACCTCGGTAACTACAGAGGAAACGATTAAAGCAGTTAAAGACTATTTTGAACAGAATCCTCAGTCTTCAATCCGTAAAGCCGCTCAAGCTTTAAAAATAAGCAAATCGTCGTTGCACAATATTCTACGTCATTTTTTGAAAATGCATCCTTACAAAATAACAACGCATCAATTATTGTCTGAACATGCCATGAAAACAAGAAAAGAGTTCTGCAACTCATTGTGTCAAATGTTGGAAAATGGAGAATTGAACGAAAAACAAATAATTTTCTCCGATGAAGCCCATTTTTGGATAAATGGCTATGTTAATAAACAAAATTATCGCTTTTGGGGTTCAGAAAATCCGAAAGTCGTAGTGGCAACGTCTCTTCATCCTGTAAAAGTATCCGTATGGGCAGCTGTATCAATAAAAGGGATCTACCTGCATTTCTTTGAATCTACTGTTACCGGACAGAGCTATAAAGAGATGTTGGAGACACAATACTTTCCCTATGCAAAGAAAAAACATCTCGTTAAGAATTATTACTTTATGCAAGACGGAGCAGCACCTCATCGAACACAAGAAGTTTTCGAAACCATCAATAAAGTTCATGGTGATCGAGTTATCGGCCTTGGATATCCTCGATTTACACGAACAGGGATGGAATGGCCCCCTTATTCACCCGATCTCAATCCTTGTGATTATTTTTTGTGGGGTTATATTAAAGATCACTGTTATGAAAACAACCCAAAAACTGTAGATGATTTGGTCAAAGGAATAAGGAAGACTGTCGATGGCATTTCAAATGAAACTATAGAACACGTTTTTAATAGTTTTAAAAAGCGATTAGAGTACTGTGGTGATTCAAATGGCTCACATTTTGAAAATATTTATCATTGATTTTGACATTTTTTTTAGTATTTGCTTAAATATATAATTTTTTCTATGGAAACATCGTTTTTTTGTAATAAATTGACATAAAATAAAAATGACAACTCTCTTCTATTAAAAAAAAATTCCACTGATCTGGTTCCTTTATTTATTGCAAAATACCAATTTATTAGTTTTCACACCTTCCTATTGGACACCCTGTACACTGGCTGTTAGACAGCGGGTGTACCGACCATATAATAAACGATGATATGTACTTTGATAATTATATCGAGTTAAAAGAGCCGGTAAATATATATTTAGGAGATAAAAGATCGGTAAAAGCCACGAAAATAGGTAACGTAATTAGCTATTTCGAGGCGGATGGTAATTACAATGAAGTTGATATTAGAAACGTATATTATTCGAAAGATATGGGCGGAAATTTGATTAGTTACAGGAAAATAACCGACAAAAATGAAATCGTTTCGCAGGGTAATAACGCAGAGATTTTTGATGAATTCGGCGAGTTAACAACCGTGGTTTATAAAACGGATGATAAAATATACCCAATGAAAAGCCTTTTGAAACGAAAAGAACTGGAAGCGAATAACGTACAGATTGAAGAAATGAGTCAAAAATAAAAGTGGCATAGAATGTTAGATCACATAAATTTTGGTTATTTAAACACCTTGAGTAGGAATCAATTAGTAACAGGGATTCCAAATGAACTAGAGCCAGAAATAATGAAATGTAAAATTTGTGTAGAGAACAAAATGCCAAATATGCCATTTAACAATAAACTAACTAGAGCGAGTGATATCTTGGAGATCATACATTCGAACATAAGTGGACCATTTAGCACGATAGGATTGAGCGGAGAAAAATACTTTGTGTCATTTTTGATGATTACAGTCAATTAGCTAAGTTAATTACAGTCAAAACCTAAGAGTGAAGTGTTTGATTGCCTAGTTGAGTTTGTTAACGAAGCAGAAAACCTAACAGGTAAAAGGGTAAAGAAAATAAGATGCGATAATGCCGTAGGATATGTAAAAGGCCAATTGGCGAGATTTTTTAAAAGCAGGGGAATTTTTTTGAATAATTTGCCGGCTTACGTGCATGAGTTCAATGGCACGGCCGAAAGATTCAATCGAACAATAATAATTATGTCGCGGTGTTTGTTAGCGGAGGCAAAAGTGGATAAAAGGTGTGACGGGAATCTCGCGATTCGCGTCACCTTCGGCCTAGCTCACCATCCTCCACGCCGGGAGAGCCGTTGAGCGCCAGGTAATCTTTTTAATTCGACAGCGGGAATTACCAAACCCGCTAAACGTAACTTTAGCGGAATTGAACAAAATAAAAGGGAACGTAACTTAACCTAAAATGGACGCCGGCGTGTCGGATGGCGAGAACGGTGACGGTATACCCGATTCGCTCAGGATGTAGGTTGTGGTGAGAGGGCGTGGACGGCTGGCTAACTCCCGAGTGCCTTTAAAAAGGTACTCTGAAATAATAAAACTCAACACGAAAAATACGGTATGGGGCCTTGGTTCAGGCTAATTTATTCACTTATTTTCGATAACGTACAAGAAATATCAGATCCTTTACCAAAAGCACACAAAATAACCCATGACGAAATTAACGAGAACTAATGAACAAAGCGATAGCGGAAAAACGGAAAAGTCACGTGGTGACGAGAAGAAGGACAGATTCGGTAGCATAACTAGAGCTCTCAGAGCGGAGAAGCGCTCGGGTCGAGAGACGCGCAGCAAGAGAGAATCGAATCGATCACTCGATCGAAAAGGTAACGAGGAAAGAGGGGACGATTACGCGCACGCGTAATCAGATTCCAAGCCCACCCTTCTCCTTACATCACACATACAATAAACTCTATCACAGACCTGAAACTGGGGAAATTAGAGCGATAGCACGAAACTCGAACGACAAAATATCTCTGACCAATCGATAACTGGGAAATGCCAAGGTGTTATGGCGTGGGGCTACTCTTCACTTTGGGGATCGTCCTCTGAGGGGTATTCTTCGAGTATGGGGGAGATCCAGAACTACCTAAAACTAAGCCTAACGATAGCGATGTGATCGGGCAATCCGTGGCAGCTGGGGATCGCAAGCCCAGCCGACACCGGCCTTCCATACGTAAACGGAACTCAAACGTAACCATCCTTCCCCCCCTCCATACCATACACATGAAGCGTCGAGATTTCCACTCGATCCTCTATACTTCCCTCGATTACTCTCCCAAGAAGGACCGAATATACCAGGTGGCTCGTTATTTCGGCCCTGTCTCACGATAACTCGGTATCCTTCCTATGATTGACCCCCTGGAACAAAACTCGCAAATTGAAACGTACGATAACGCGAAAACTGAGAAAAACGATAACGAACCCATCCTCTAAATATTATAATTAACCGCATTTATTCGCATATTTCCTCGTAAACGAAGGTCGGGACGACCTGGGACGCTAAAACAAAAAAATTGCGTCACAAAGGTATTGGCCGGAAATAGTACCCGCGGCAACATATATAAAAAATCGAACGTTGGCAAGCACAATAGAAAAGAAAACGCCATACGAGATATTTTGCAATACAAAACCGAACGTAGAAAATTTAAGGTTATACTGCAGCAAAGTCTTTGTGAGGAAACCGGAGCAACGGCGAACGTCAAAATGGGATAAGAAAGCAGATCTGGGCATATTGCTAGGCTACGCCAAATTAGGTTATAGAATTCTGATTAACAATAGAATAGTAGTCACAAGGCACGTAGCATTCGTAGAGCAAGGCATCAAATATATTAGCCTAGACGATAAAATTCCCGAGGAAATGTACAATGTTAACACAAAAAATGATAATAATGATATGCTAGAAGAGAAGAGGGAAAATCTAAATAAAATTGAAAACAACAATGATCGGCAAGGAAAAGACAGAGAAAGCTCAAATAATAACGAACAGATTAAGTTGAATGATTGAAGTGATGAAAATGAACGAAACGGAATAAACGAGGAAGAAAATCAAATTCAAAATAACAACCTTAAAGATGTAAGAAAATCGAAGCGTGAAATAAAAAGCCTGGTTAGATTCGGCAATAATATTTATGCAAATGTTTGTCAAATAGATACTCCTAGTACATTTGAGGAGGCGATCGCATGCGAAGAAAGTAAAGAATAGGGAAAAGCAATGAATACGGGAATTGAATGTTTAAAAAAAAATAATACATGGGAATTGGTCGATAAATTTGAAGGTCATAAGGCATTAGACGTAAAATGGGTCTTCACTAGAAAATCAAATAATAAGCTCAAAGCTAGGTTAGTAGTAAGAGGCTTTCAGCAAACCAATGTGATCGACGATATATACTCCCTAGTTGCCAGTAATCAAAGTTTAAAATTTTTATTTGCATATTGTTGTCAACACGGATTGATAATAGAACAAATGGATGTATAGACGGCCTTTTTAAATGGAAAAATAAACGCTGAAGTATATATCAGTCAACCACAGGGTTACGAAGACGGAACGAACAGAGTTTGCAAATTAATAAAATCAATGTATGGTTTGAGTGAGAGTCCGAGAGACTGGTGTAATTGCTTCAATGAGTAAGTAAACAACGTAGGATTTGAGCAAAGTAAAGCAGACTTATGCTTGTATGTACACGGAGAGGGAGATAATACTGTATATCTCGCAAATTATGTAGATGACATATTAATATGTAGCAAAAATAAAAGGAAAATACAAACGGTTAAAGAGTTATCGTCAAAAAGATTCTAAATGAAGGACTAGGGCGAATTAAAAGAATATCTAGGCATAAATATAAATTATGATTATGAAAAAGGTATTATGCAACTAGACCAAACCAAGTACATAGAATCTCTAGCCGAAAAATACCAAATAACAAATAGTAGGCTATATAATACTCCTATGGAGACAAATTTGAATATCGAAAAGGCTGAAGTTTGCCAAACCAATTTGATGTATAGAAATTTGATAGGCGCGTTATCGCATATAGGTTCGAATACTAGGCCGGGCACGAGATATAGTATAAACTACGTTAGTCGATTCCAAAACGACTTCAAAGAGACTCACTGGAGATACGCACTGCGGATATTAAAATACTTATACCTGACAAAAGACTTAAAATTAAATTACAACAGGAACGAAAAAATGGATAGCCTGGATTGTTATGTAGATGCCGATTGGACAGGCGATAAAAAAGATAGGAAGTCAACGACCAGATATATAATTCGATTATTCGGAAACGTGGTGTTTTGGAAATCGCAGAAACAAAAGAGCGTGACAAAAGCCTCTACCTTTGCAGAGTACGTGGCGCTATCCGAAGCAGTCACCGAGGTGAAATTTATGCGAGAACTTATGAAAACATTTGGAATGAGTGTGAGCGAACCTACAAAGGTGTATGAGGATAATTCTGGCGCGATAAGCATCGCTAAGTATGGTGATTACACGAAACGGTCAAGGTAAATAGAGATCCATTACCATTACGTAAATGAATGTGTGAGTGATAAAACCATCGATGTGGTGAAAATGGATACAAATAAAAACATAGCCGATATATGTACCAAAGTACTATGCAAAGCAAAATTCCAAAAATTTAGGGACGAAATGAATGCGAAGTAAACAGAGTCGTTACGATGTAAAGTTTGGAACATTTTTGCGAACTGAAAGCTTTGAAATTTGAAATATGAAGTATGGAGAACTCTAGAATGCAATGTATGACGTACTACCAGAGACTCATGTAAGTGAAGTGAAAAAAAATATTGTAAAGCACGATGAGTGATAAATTGTGAGAATGAAAATTCGAAGCTATGAAAATTGAATTTAAATTGTTATGATACAAATGTGAGGAGGCGTGTTGAGAAATATGAGTACAGATACACATTACATCATATACGTTTGTACGAGCGAGCGATCTAACGAGAGCCTAAATATGTATATGTGTTGCGCGTAAACGGTCACGTGTGTGATTTGGTGTGGTGCGCAGTCGTCGGCAACGAGCGAGAAAGAAATAGTGTAGTCGTAATGTCGTTGCTCTGTGAACCAGATGTAAAAGGCACACGAGAAAATTCTTCTCCTGATATTAGTAATTGAAGTTCATACTATTAATAAAATATTATGGATATAAATTTATTCATACCCCAAAAATATCAACAATTTCTTCTAAAAATTAATAAAATATGATGGATACGACCAAATAATAAGATCGATGCCATCGCGAGATACGGATTTACTAAGCAAACGACGAGAGCGAAAGTTTCCAATCAATTTCATTTAAACTTATTATCAAAATCTTTGTCCGAAAAATTTATTTTTTCTGAGTCTTTCTTCTTTGACAGAGTTTTTCCAAGTAGAATTATTACGAAAGGAACGATACGAGTGATACTAACAAACGACGAGAGCGAGTTTCCAATAAAAATGTTGTCAATACTAACGAATGACGAGAGAGAGTTTCCAATAACATTTTTGTTTCTCGAACATTTTTTTTTGAAATTTTACGAATTAACGAAACGAGCGACCGAATAGCACGAACGAACGACAAGACCGAGTTACCGATCAATTTAATGTAATTTATAATCGAAATATTTGTTTTCGAAAAGATTTTTTTCGTGTAAAATTATTACGACGCGAATTATTACGACGAAATCATTACGATACGGGCGATACGGACAAACTATACGAATGAACAAAACGAATGAGTATCAAAACAAAGTTTTCTTCAATTTTTTTCAATACTTAAAAAATTTTCTCGGAAACATTTTTCATACGAGTGATATAAACGAACGATCAACAAACGATTCCCAGTTGCTTCTATTTTTTTCAAAGAAAAATAGTAACATTCAATATTCATGCCCCGTGAAAAAATGTGTATGAAAAGAAGTAGCAGCGTTCAAACCCTCGTAAATGAAGGCAGCTATGTGTATTCAGAGACACGGGGGTTGATAGAGATAAGCACACATTAAGTGAAAAATAAGGAGAATAGCCTCGCAGCATTGAGCAAAGACGGCATGTTGCCGGTTGCTGCCCTGTTGCTGGTGCATTTCACACATCTCGAGAAATCACGTTAACTCGCAGTGCTATTCCTGCATACTCGGTATACATCGAACAATATTAAAAATGCCCTCTATGTTGCTATAGAAAGACTCTCGAGCATGGAAAAAGATATGGATACAGAAAGAGAGAGAGAGAGAAAGAGAGAGAGAGAGAGAGAGAGAGAGAGAGAGAGAGAGAGAGAGAGAGAGAGAGAGAGAGAGAGAGAGAGAGAGAGAGAGAGAGAGAGAGCGATAGATAGATAGGTTTATTATTGTCCAGAGTTGGGCAAAGGGTGTAGCCATCAAGCAACGCCGAGGCGTAGCTATCAAGCTACAAGAGCAAGCATGCAGTTGATATACAAGTGAATATACATAGTAAATGAAATAGCAGCAAAGAGTAAATGTCGACAGTATATGTATAACAGAGAATAGCAGTGAATAATAATAATAATAGCATACCACAGAATCGCTTAATAATACTAAGATAAAAAGCATAAAGAAAACAAAAGAAAAGAAAAAGTAGAGGAAACGCGCACGTCGCTGCAGTCATTCTCTCTGCAGTAAAGATAATCAAGCAACACGTTATCCTGCACACTCACTATATGTATGTCCCGTTCACTCTCCCGCCACCATCGTTTCCTCGGTAGCCAGAAGGTGCTTTTTTAATGCCACCTTAAAGGTCTCCAGGGTGGGAGATTCTTTGACATCACCAGACAATGCATTCCAAACATAGGGGGGAGTGACTGAGAACGAGTGCCGAAAAGCCTTCGTGCGATGTTGAGGCACAATAAGAGCGGGCACCATTGCGCTTCTCAGTGCTCGAGTTGGCGTGTGGGCGAATAACACCTCGCGAAGAAAAAAGGGAGATTTTCCCCGCAAAGCATTGTAGACGGAACAAGCGATTGCAAATTTCCTCGAGTTCTCGATGCTCAGCCAGCCCATCCCACGCCGAACCCGCGAAATCGATGCATCACGCCGAAGATTATAAATAAATCGAACACCCCTATTGGCCAGTCATTGAAGGAGAATTTTTGATGTTACTTTGATCCCGAGATGAGCGCCCGTGCAATACTGGAGATGCGGTACTAAAAGCGCATTTACCAGGCTTCGACGCAGGCTTTTATCGGTGTAGCTACGGAGCTGTTGCAGTTTGTACATAACTACCTTTGATGTAACGCTAGAGATATGCTGACGGAAGGTGAGCTTTGAGTCGAGAATGGCCCCGAGGTTCTTCACAGATGTGACAAACGGGATCACCATCCGCCCATCGCCCAGCTCCGGAAGATTCACGACCTCTGTTTGATTGATAAGGCGTTTGTTTCCCGGAATAATGGTCTTGGTTTTCGTAAGATTTAACTGCAGACAGTTGCGTCCCGCCCAGCCCTGTATACTTGTGATATCCTCATTCAACTCCCGAATCGTAGTGGGCAAATCCTCGGGAAAGCATGTTCTATACACTTGAAAGTCGTTGGCATAAAGAAAGCGCATGGCGAAACGAATGTGGGACCCGATGTCAGTGATAAACAGTGAGAATAGCAGAGGACCAAGGACGGAGCCCTGAGGGACCCCTGCGTTCGTAGAAATCCAGCCTGAAAGGGCCCTATCGTCTCCCCTCACAACTTGTTGCCACCCACTGAGATAAGATTTCACCCATTCAATCGCCTGCAGTGAGAAGCCCATGCGCCTAAGCTTCTGAAGAAGGATATCATGCGATACTGTGTCGAAGGCCTTAGAAGAATCAAAGAGAACAAGGACCATGAGCTGTCTCCTGTCCATGCCACGTCGGACGTCATCCAGTAACTTGAGCAGCACCGAAGCCGTACTGTACCCTGAACGAAAACCACACTGCCACGTGTCAAGAATGGAGAAGCGCTTAATGTACGCCGAGATCTGGTCAAAGATGAGATGCTCAACCTTGCTGAGGGTCGGTAGGAGCGAGATCGGACGATAATCTCCAGCGGATTTCGGAGACGAAACTTTATTGATCGAGACTATAACCTTCCAAGCAGATGGGAAGCAGCATTCACTGATCGATCAGTTGAACAACGCGACTAGAAAGCTCATGAGTACAGTAAGCGTCGGCAAAAGCATACGCAAACCAAGGCCATCGATTCCCAAGGCGTTCGATCGAGAACTACGCACAGCTCTCCCCACATCCTCTGAGCTGACCCTGCTGAAGACCAACTCCGGCGAATCAGACTGACCAGTAAGCACCATCGGTAGTCCCCCCACATCCCCCCCAGGAGGGATCACGCCAGTCGACACCCGAGCAAATGCAGTATTAAGGTGCTCCGGGGAAATCACTAGGGGCGGTGAGCAACGATCAACCGTGAGTCCAAGAATGCGCAGCTCATGCCACATTTCCGATGACGTCAGACCCTCCAGTCTAGCCCGGTAATAGGCAACGCGAGCCTCAGCAACTCTCGTACGAAGACTGTCACGAGCTCGGCGATAGGCCATCAGATCCCTGGGCCTTTTGCTCTGATGATATCGCCTATAGGTGGTACGTAGCACTCGATGAGCAACTCTGAGGTCCGCCGACATCCAGGGGGCATGCTTGATGGAGTTCACCTTGACACGTGAGATAGGCACGACCCTGTCCACGACGTCGAAGAACTGCAAATAGAATGACTCAAGGGCTCCATCAACGACAGCCGAGTCCCCGGTAATTGAACTCCAATCCCTCAAGGCAAACACCTCAAGAGCCTCAGAAGCACCGAGTCTACCGAGCCTATGCGTAGTAATGGTCCTCACCGCCGGAGTTATACAGCATACCGAAAGATGAACGAATATTGAGTGGTGCCCCGCACCTAGAGGTAAGTCAGATTTTCCCCATGACAGGACATCATCAGATCCATCGACCAGGCAGAGATCCAGCTAAGTTTCAGCCTCCCCGGATACATGAGTAACGCCATGTTCGACTATCTTGAGGGAGTAATTGAGCAGTAGCGATCTTACGTATTGTGCATCATGACTGTCACTGAGCTGATCAGCATTAAAGTCTCCCATGATCACTTTATTGCTATAACCCTCCATTGCTTCCGATAATGTCAAACCAAAGTCCGTAGGGATAGTGAACGGGACATGAGGCGGACGATAAACGACCTTCGACCCCGAATCTCGCACATGTTGTACTCAATCACACCCGGTCTACCTGTAGAGACGAACGTAGATATGGTAGTCACACTGAGTGTCTCGTGAATATACAGGGCAACTCCCCCTCCATGTACGTTGCGATCATTTCTCAGCAAAGTGTAACCGTTGAGACCAATGACAGAGTCAGGAATCAGCAGGGAAAGCCATGTCTCAGTAACGGCAATGAGATGGTAGTAGGAGTAAGAGTCGAGGTTACCCTTAAGAACATCGAGATGAGAACGAAGTGAGTTGGCGATAAGGAAGCAGCATTGGAGGACATCAGTACTCCGAGACGTCGTCGCAGCAGGGGGGCAGGGGTGTGCAGGTTCCGCACGCTATTTATGTGAGCTACCGTATAGATGGACCAGTTTAGGGATGTCAGCCGGTGAGCCAATAGTCTGGACAACCGCGCAATCATTGAACTTAGCATAAACAGTAGAGTTCCTACACCAGACATACTTAAAGCCAGCCGCCTTCAGAGTGTCCTTAGCCTCATTGAGAAGTCTCAGAGTATGGGCAGGGAGGAGCTCGTTGAAATTGATGACGAAATCTGGCGCCCCAGTACCCAGCGGTCCCTGCACCTCGATGAGCCGTTTATCCAACTGCGAAAACCTCAGCACCCCAAACTTACGCTTGGCCGCCAGTAAGCGGTTCGCAAGGGACGAATTCCCGCACACCACAGCAAACGAGGTCCCAACGGGCCCGAGAGCATCCCGACCGGAAGAACCCGACACCGAGGCGACAGCCCTCTTACGCAGCAGTGGAGCGCTTTGAAAATCATCCGGGCGAACCTCCACCCGAAGAACTGCACAAATCGCAAGGGTGATACTGATAAGATCAGCCTCGAAAACATCAGCGAAGGTGGAAGAGAGAGAGTGAGAGAGTGAGAGAGAGCCAGAATAAGCGAATACTCGGAAAAAGTGGAGGGCTCAATAACTATGCTCGTGATTTCTGCCGTACCTTTCGGCTGAGCCTTGCGATCACCTCTCAGCTTTTATTCCGAAGAAATAATTTCCGTTTGATGGAGAAAAATGTTTTCAAGGCAAAATATATAATGAAATTATATTACTAAGGTGCATGAAAAATAAGGAGAAGACATTCGCAGCATTGAGCGAGCACGGACTGTAGCCAGCTGCTGCTCTCCTGATGATGCATTCACGCCCCTCGAGAAATCGAGAAATCTCGTAGTGTCATACTTAAATACTCGGGATACATCGAAAAACATAAAAAAAAAAGCCCGCTATTGCTGTGATAGAAAGATTCGAGGCATGGAAAAAGATATACACACAGAAAAGAGAGAGAGAGAGAGAGAGAGAGAGAGAGAGAGAGAGAGAGAGAAAGAATTTGTGTTGTCATGAAATATACCATGACATTGAGACTTAATTTTAGCCAAAACAAAGTAAACCTTGGCGCGTGCAAATTAGCTGACATCCTCTTATACACAGCAGTATGTATGTGTAGCAGTGAGGGCTATGCATCTTTTCCCTCCCGGTAAAAAATTTTGAAAAATACATACATAATGGAGAACAGAAATGTTCTCCATTATGTCATCGCTATAGTAATGGAGTAATGGAGTCATCGCTATGCTCTTGTAGATGAGGTCATTCGATGCGAAAGTCACAGATCACAGGCATTCCTGCCTGTAATCTGCACCATTTTAAATTATTCTTCGCCCTGTATGTATAAAAGAACTGCTGCTATACCTATATATACACGCAGCGTATACCTATTGTGCCTGTAGGTATACTCGCGTTGCATCTTCAGATCACATTATATACATTAAATATATTATCCTCCATACGAATAAAAAGATGAGCGAATTCGAGCAAGCCTGGGTGACGATGAGACATGCACGTGGTGCTAACGGTGCATTTCGCGCGCGCCGAGAAGTCTTCGAAATATTATCCCTAAAGGCACGTGGAGCTTGTCTCCAAGCAGCTGCACAGCTCAGTAATCGTCGTTTTTTTAATCGTGTAACATCAGGAAAACGTTCTCGCAACGCCGATCGGTTAAAATATTATTCCTTTAAATAATTAATGTGCTCTCAGGATTAACGTGCGTGCTCAAAATTTTGTTCGTAGGAATATCGGAAAAAATTTTTGAGTGCTAGTACGAGTTTTTAAACTCCTTTATAATTATACGGGGCTGTGATTTTTCATGAATTCGGAATAAGTTTTGTGCTTCCGGAATAATGAGGGGGAATAGTATGTGACAGAGAGAGAGAGAGAGAGAGAGAGAGAAAAGGTGTGCGCGAAACAGAGAGTGCGTAAGAAAGAAGGAGAAAGATGAAATGAAACCTAAGTGACAGGAGCGAGAGAGAGAGAGAGAGATGCACCGAATAGCCTCGGAAGCAGCGTAAGTAAAAATATTTAAGAATGATAATAATAATAATAATAATAATAAAAGTAAGGAGCGCAGTGGAACAGTGGGTGAGGCTCTGGGTTCGCACGCCGCGGACTCGGGTTCGAGCACCACTGTCAACACCAATGGAAACAGTTTTTCTACGTGTTTTTCCTGCAATCCTGGTTGGTTCGGACTCCACCTTAAGAAAACAAATGCCCAAAATACCTCTCTGTGATTGGTGGGTGGTCAGTGTGCGTCTTGGAGGACTCCCGTAACGGTTCTCATCGCTCGGAAGGTGGCCTCTTAGCCGTTCACTGACTGACCCACTGAATCACAGCAAAGCAGGGACCTGCCTAGGCCGACTCGGGTGACGGCACTTGAGTTTACTCGCGCGGCCTCCAGGGTGGACTAGGTAGCTTCCGACCTGTATCGGCGGTAGGTTTTCTGCATTTTCCCTCCGTCCACGGCAAATGCGATACAGGGTCAAGGAGGAAAGGCAAAGCGGCTGCAGCCGTGGAGCATTGTGGAAAAGGGAGAGAGGAGAAAGGAATATCTCGGTGGAGGGAGAAAGAAGGAAACATTTGCTAAAAGGGGAAAGACCCCGGGCATTGGCACGGAATATAAAAAAAAAATAATAATAATAAAAGTAAAAATAATAATAATCCAGAGAGAGAGAATATTGCGAATAATAATAAGAGTAATAAAATTTGAAAAATCACAATAATAAAATTTGAAAAATAATAATAATAAAATTTGAAAAATAATAATAAAAAAATTGAAAAATAATAATAATAAAATTTGAAAAATAATCATAATGTGCACCGCTTTGGATTTTCTCACCTGCCCTAACCTCGGCCACACACATCGCCACCTCAACACTCGACTTACCCAGCCGCATGGTGGGCGAAAAACGAGTGGTGGGGGAAGCCGCGTGGCGGGGGAAGGAGTGGGAATAGGAGTGGGGGTGCCCCAGAGTGCCACACTTACTACTGTCATTATTCATCATAAAAAACATTTTGCAATTGGTTTCATGTCGATTGGAGCACTGCTTCTATGTGAAAAAGTGAAATTAACAGCTGCAACCCTAACTTTGGGGGTTGGGTTTGTTTCACTGATTTCATTCATTTCGCCTCTTTTTATCGATTTCACCTCTTTAAACTTTTTTTGACAGACAAAAAAAATGTGTGTGTTTTATTTTTCAATGTTCTGCAACATACATGAGTTTCAATAAAATCGGAGGGGGACACCAAAGTGATGTTTCTTGTGAGGAACCATCCGGTTGGTTGCCCTTTTTTTGGGGTCATTTTTACGCCACTGGCCCATTTATTAGCAGATAAAAAAATATTTGTATCTCTTAATTTTCGCTTCACTATGACATATATGAACAACATCGAAAATGGAGGGGTTAACCTACCAGGGTGCCTTGTTAGCTGCGCAGTAAGTTTTTTATTTTTGCTTTTTAATTATTTTAAGATCAATGCATAACCTGTAAATCCCAAACAAAATATTATTTCCATTTGTAGAATTTATAAGACGCCGATTTTTAGTTGAATTCATTTAATAAATCTCGAAATTACCATAATAAATTACGATTATCGTCTGTCCGCAGAGATAGGGAAATTCACTAGACTTTTTTTGTAAGTTCAACAAAAAGTCTGAATATTGAAATCCAAAGTATTCACTACTCTTCAAAAATCATGAAAGTAGTATCCAATGTATTATGCAAAAAAAATTACGCAGCTATTGTAAGTTGATCGAATATTAAATTAGCTACTATAGAAGTTCACAGAGAAATACATTGTCATTTGTACAATGATTGTTTTATCGAAACTAATTGTTCCAAGTTCAAAAAAAGTTAAAAAATATGACTGCGACCAAAAATATCATTGTATAGTAATAGAAGTAATCATAAAAGAATTATTAAATATATTTCGAATTTATAGAATGGCAGTTTCGTTTGAATTATCACGTTTTTATTGATCTCAGGTATTTTGAAAGAGAAGTTTATTCGAAATTCACATATTTTATGAAAAATTAACTCACAAGGAGAACCCCCGTTACTGGACTCACCGATTTCGCTGAACTTAAACTATGTTAAACTAGATCGAAATCCATTAGACACGTGTTTTTTTTTTGATCCAACTCTCTTTTCAACTCTCGATTTCTTCTCGAAAGTTAAGGCCCATGCCTTAACTTTCAAGAAATTACCAGTTGAAAATTCTGCGCGCCAACGCTCGGGGCCGCCAATCACGCGCCGTAAGCCACGCTCGAGTCAAGTTCCGCAACGGTAAAGTTCGAAGCAATCAGTGGCGCCGATGCAGCGGTAAGGCCCTAGGCTGGTAGTTCCGAGGTTCCGTGTTCGAGTCCGCTGCTGGAAGTCTTATTTTTTTTTTTCTTTCTAATTTCTCGAAAATCAGTGTACTTGTGCTCATACTTTTTATAATTTTCTTGCTGAGGTGAGGTGAATATATTCAAAACTACAAGTTCGTTGTTGGTAAGTAAATTATGAGTCATACGAATATCCCATTAATCTACCTGCGGATTTTCTACCTGTGTCTATTGTCTGCATACTTGCGCTTCCTTACGGTACTGCTCAACTTCGGGGCAGATGAAATTCCATTGGAGGGTAAATTCTTTGAGGGACTATTTTTGCCAGGGGCGTGCCGAACATCTGGTCTTGTTTTCTGTTGAAAGAACCGGGCCAGGTATTTTTCGGTCTGTATCAGTCCAACTTTCGAAGAAGCAAGTTCGTAGTCGTGGTTTCAAAAGTGAAAAGTTAAACGATGGCAGAAAAACCGTGTACGTCATGTCCTGATGATGAGAGTATTAATTTTGTGTGGCTGGAATCTTACAATAAACAAGACGATACGGATGGAGCTCACTTGTGTGTCGATCGCTTACGCTAACTGGGAATCATCGATGATAAAAAAAGTGAAAAACCAAGCAATAAGGCAGCGGCATTGCCGGAGAAGTTGATAGAACAGACGATTAATTGTTTCGAGACTTTCGAATTCTACGAGGACAATGGTTCATGGAAGAAGAAGTTTATAGGGAGTGCCTGCAACTGGTAAATTGAACTATTTTACAATATTAAACCAGGTTTTTTGAATTTAAATGAAGTAGTACAGACTATTTGGCTAAATGAATGGGCAATTTATGAAATACTAACGGAAAACGGGCATTTCCAGTTGAAAAAACTCGCGGAGAAGAAGAGGAAACCGCATCATGTTCGGAGCAAAGCTCACCTACAGCACGCGATCCGGACAGTGAGTTTTACGAGTCGTCCGCAAAGAGAACGAGATTTGAACGGATACCTCTCAAAACAAAAATCAAGATCGTTAATATGGCACGAGAACATCCGGAATGGACGTTGAAAAGTATACGTGAAAATGGAGGATCAGCGCTCAAAAAAATGGCATACCTTAAAATTTGGCAACAAGACATCGAGAGTGGAGGTTCAAAAGAGGACAAACGGAAGGCTGTTGACAATTGGACATTCGATAGATTTGTAGAAGCTAGAAGAATTAAAAAACCAGTAACATCTCGAGAATTGAGATATTGGGCACTTGGCGCGGCAATGCAATTCAAAGATTTTACTTTCGTTGCTTCGAAACATTGGTTGGACACACTTAAGAGTAAGCAGAATATCCGTCCAAGAAGAATAACAAATTACGTCAAAAAAAAGGACCTAAAATCGGAGAAACTAGTAGAAGAAAATGCCAAAATCTTTGAATTGCAAACGTGATCACTTATTAAAAACTTTGATCATGACTTTGTAATTAATACGGACCAGACAGGCTGCGAATACAGAGCTAATGTACTGTGACGCAATTTTTTAGTTTTAGCCTCACAGGTCGTTCCGACCTTCGTTTACGGGACAATCTGCGAATATATCTGGGTAATTTTAATATTCAGCATATGGGTTCGTTATCGTTTTTCTCAGTTTTCGCGTTATCGTACGTTTCAGTTTTCAAGTTTTGATTTATGGGGTCAATCACAGGAAGGATACCGAGTTATCGTGAGACAAGGCCAAAATGACGAGCCACCCGGTATATTCGGTCTTTCTTGGGAGAGTTATCGAGGGAAGTATGGAGGATCAAGTGGAAATCTCGACGCTGGAGGGGGAAGGAGGGATGGAGGGGAGAAGGACGGTTACGTTTGAGTTCCGTTTACGTATGGAAGGCCGTTGTCGGCTTGGATCGCGATCACCCAGCTGCCACGGATTGCCCGATCACATCGCTATCATTAGGCTTAGTTTTAGGTAGTTCTGGATCTCCCCCATACTCGAAAAATACCCCTCGGAGGACAATCCCCAAAGTAAAGAGTACCCCCACGCCATAGCATCTTGGTATTTTCCAGATATCGATTGGTCAGAGATATTTTTTCGTTCGAGTTTCAGACTATCGTTCTAATTTCCCCCCAGTTTCATGTCTGTGATAGGGTTTTATTGTGTGTGTGATGTAAGGAGAAGAGTGGGCTTGGAATCTAATCACGCGTGCGCGTAATCGTCCACTCTTCCCCGTTACCTTTTCGATCGAGTGATCTATTGGATTCACTCTCTTGCTGCGCGGCTCTCGACCCGAGCGGTTCACCCCTCTGGGAGCTCCAGTTATGCTACCGAATCTGTTCTTGTTCTCGTCACCGAGTGTTGTTTCTTTTCTCCGCTATCGCTTTGTTCACTGTTCTCGTTAATTTCGTCATGGATTATTTTGTGTGATTTTTGGTGAAGGTTCTGATATTTTTGTACGTTATCGAAAATAATTGAATAAAGTAGCCTGAACCAAGGCCCCATACCATAATTTTCGTGTTGAGTTTTATTCTTTCAGAGTACGTTTTCGAAGGCATTTGAGAGTTGGCTAGCCATCCACGCCCTCTCACCACAACCTACATCCTGAGCAAATCGGGTATACCGTCACTGTTCTCGCCATCCGACACGCCGGCGTCCATTTTAAGTTAAGTTTCGTTCCCGTTCATTTTGTTCAGTTCAGCAAAAGTTACGTATAACGGGTCTGGCAATTCCCGCCGTCAAACTAAAAAGATTGCCCAGCGCTCAACGGCTCTCTCAGCGTTGAGGATGGTGAGATAGGCCGAAGGTGACGCGAATCGCGAGATTCCCGTCACAGTACATAGAACATTGAATGAAATAGGCGAAAAAATAATCGAGGTTCATTCAGGAGACATGAATAAAGTGACCCATTTGTACACCGCACAATACGCAATAAAATGCTCTGGAAAATGATTGCCCAATGTGTTTTTATGTATGCAAGACCCTAAAGGGAGTTTTGGTCCGAGAGTTTCGAAAATAGTTGACAAATTAGTATTACAGTATAAAAACTTGATAGTCACAGCTTCGAAGTCTGGAAAATTCACGACACATTTAATCGAAAATTATCTTGATACCGTGCTCAAATCTTAGGTTGGGGAAATAAATTTTTATTAATTATTGACTCGTGGAGAGGGTAAACAAATCCTGCACTTTACGATTCGAAATTCGTGGATGAAGAAAATAGCCCAACTTGCAGACTAAAAATTGTACCCGGGGGATGTACACCGATTTGCCAGCCATGTGATGTATATTTTTATCGACAGGTTAAAAATTTTATCAAAAATTCCAGAACAGCACTCATTTGTTAAATAAAAATCAAGAAATCAATACGCGCGAAAATTCTTTCAAAATACATTCTTTAATTCATAATCAGTTATGCGCACTAATTTTCTCTGATATGCACAAATACGCGTGGTTTGCCTCGAATTTAATTGACGAAAGAAGTGTGTTCTTGAATGTAAATGACGTTTGCTTTCCAGACAGTGTAAGAAAAAGTAAATGTGCTTGTGGCGAACAAGCATTCGTTAGGTGTTCGTGGTGTCGGTACCACTTTTGTTTTGTTTGTTTTTATGATAAGTTTTACCCTCATTCCTGTGAAAACTTTTCTTCAGAAGAAGAATGAATGTATTATACTGTATACAGTAAGAAAAAAAAAAACCAATTGTTGGATTATTCACGTTAATATTTTACGGTTATATACTCACACCAGAATATTTTCGGCTACCCTGATTTTGATAATATTTGTAGTTTTATTTGTGGTTCATATTTTCTCATACAGAATAAAAATATGGTTACAATTTAATCACTGGTACACGTTCTTTTCCCTTATATATACCATATTATTTCCCTTGCGTTAAAGCTATTGTACAAAGAGGAAAAAAACGCTAATCAGCATTACCGTAAGGGAACGCAAGTATGCAGACAATAGACACAGGTAGAAAATCCGCAGGTAGATTAATGGGATATTCGTATGACTCATAATTTACTTACCGACAACGAACTTGTAGTTTTGAATATATTCACCTCACCTCAGCAAGAAAATTATAAAAAGTATGAGCACAAGTACACTGATTTTCGAGAAATTAGAAAGAAAAAAAAAATAAGACTTCCAGCAGCGGACTCGAACACGGAACCTCGGAACTACCAGCCTAGGGCCTTACCGCTGCACCGGCGCCACTAATTGCTTCGAACTTCACCGTTACGGGACTTGACTCGAGCGTGGCTTACGGCGCACGATGGGCGGCCCCGAGCGTTGGCGCGCAGAATTTTCAACTGGCCATTTCTTGAAAGTTAAGGAATGTGCCTTAACTTTCGAGAAGAAATCGAGAGTTGAAAAGAGAGTTGGATCGAGAATAAAACACGTGTCCAATGGATTTCGATCTAGTTTAACATAGTATAAGTTCAGCGAAATCGGTGAGTCCAGTAACGGGGGTTCTCCTTGTCAGCTTTTTGAAAAAAATGATTGAAAAAAATTTTTTAAATGGACAACTTCAGAAAATTAAATTTTTAGATTTAAAAATCATTTTCGATACTGTTCCGTCCACGCTGGACAATTTAAATGGCCCTTTCTGTCGCTTATATTTACCAGTACCCGCTCGGGAGCGCAGTGGCGCAGTGAGTGAGGCTATGAGTTCGCACGCAGCAGACCCGAGTTCAATCGCCATGGCCGGCACCAATGGAAATTTTTCTATGTGTTTAATCTGCAATCCTGGTGGTTCGAAGCCCACCAAAACAAATGTCCATAGAACACCCTCCTATGATTGGTGGGTGGTCAAGGTGCGGCTTTGGAGGACTCCCGTAGCGGTTGTTATCGCTCGAAAGGTAGCCACTTAGCCGTGCACTGATTTACCTACTGTATCGCAGCAAAAGAGGAATCTGCCTAGGGTGACTCGGGAGACCACGCTTCAGTTTACTCGAGCGGCCATCGGGGGGGGGGGGGGGGGGCTAGGTAGGAGCCGTCCTGTATCAACGAAAGGCTTTCTGCAGTTTCCCTCCTTCTACGGCGAATGCGATACAGGGGCAAAGGGGGAGGTGAAGTGGCTGCAGCCGTGGAACACACAGGAAGGGCGAATAATGTCAGAGTGGAAGGAAATAGAGGCAGTATACGGTATTAGGGGCTTTGGTCGAAGTAGAGTGGCCTAAAATGAAAATAGAGAGACTCCGACCTTGTAAAAACCCCGAGTAGGGGTATTAGGGCGTGTTATTTTAGGGCGACATTTTTTTTTTTTTTTACTCATCACCTGAAAAGTCTTGAGTTTATATCTAAAAACAAACTTCACGAACCTATTTTAGTTATCTAGTGCTTGTGATCTGAAATATCATCAAAAGAATCACTTGACAAATGTCACAAAAAAAACCCGTCCACTTTTAATTGAGTTTTTGTAACTATTATAAAAAGATTTGAAAAAAATACATTACTTTATAAAATAAATAACTTTATAGATTTTACGACGTCGAATAAATAATAATGCAACAGCCGAAATTTGTTATTCATACACGCCTACGAAAACATTCATTCTTATCGACGTTTATTCATAAAAATTTATCGAAAAATCAGTTGATTTCATAAAATAATTATTTGACAACAAGTCAAATAGATATTTTTGTAGAAAATGAGGTTTGCACATTAATTACTCGTAAGTAGTAGGTGCACCACTCTGGGCCCCCCCCACTCCTATCCCCACTCCTTCCCCCACCGCGCGGCTTCCCCCACCACTCGATTTTCCCCCACCGTGCGGCTGGGTGTGTCGAGTGTTGAGGTGGCATTGTATGTGTGTGTGTGTGTGTGTGTGTGGGTGAGGTGAGGACAGGGGGGAAACTCCAAAGTGGCGCACATTATTATTATTATTATTATTATTATTATTATTTCCAATATTTCCAATATTCTCTCTTTATTATTATTATTTAATTATTATTATTTTTTAATTTTATAATTATAATTTTTTATTATTATTTTTTACTTTTACTTACCCTTCTTCCGAGGCTATTCAGCGCATCTCTCTCTCTCTCTCTCTCTCTTTCTCTCCCGCGTCTGTCGCTTATGCTTTTTCTCTCTTTCTCCTTCTCTCGCACGCACTCTTCTGATGTTTTGCACGCACCTTTTCTCTCTCTCTCTCTCTCCCGCGCATGTCGCTTAGCTTTTTCTCTCTCTCACTATTCTAACTCGTTGCTTATTCAGTAGTAAAACAATGTTTCAAATCGATGAAAAAGAGAATCACCGCACCGCGCAATTATGAAGAAGTTTAAAAATACTCGTACTAGCACTCAAAAAATTTTTTTTCCGATAGAATGAAAATCTGCACAGATACATTCGTTATACTCATCTCCGTGAGCCACGTTTTGATTAAATATTTTTATTATCACAAGCACGAACGTTAATCCTCAGGGCACATAAATTATTTGAACGATTAATATTTTAACCGATCGACGTTGTGAGAACGTTTTACCGATGTTACGCGATTAAAAGAACGACGATTACTGAGCTCTACAGCTGCTTGCAGACAAACTCCACGCGCCTTTAGGGATAATATTTCGAAGACTTCTCGGCGCGCGCGAAATGTACTGTCAGCACCACGTGCATGTCTCATCGTCGCTCAGGCTTGCTCGAATTCGCTCATCTTTTTATTCGTATGGAGAGTAATATATTTAATGTGTATATATAAGTATATATATATATATATGTATAATGTGATCTAAAGATGCAACGCGCGTATACCTATAGACACAGTAGGCATACTCTGCGAATATACATATAGGTAAGCTCACGAAGCATCATGCCGTAGCGCTCGAGAGTCAACAGCTATGGGCATACTCACGCGGAATCGTCCAGTAGCAGCAGCGGTTCTTTTACATATGGGCGAAGAATAATTAAAAGTGGTGTAGGCCACAGGCAGGGATACTTTAGCATCGAATGACCTATCGCCATTGTGAATATATTTTTCAAATTTTTTTGCACCCGGAGAGAAAAGTTGCATAGCTCTCACCGCTACACATACATGCTGTTGTGTATAATACAATGTCAGCTAATTTGCACGTGCAAAAGTTTACTTGTTTTGGCTAAAATTAAGTATCAATATCATGAAATGTCTCATGACAATACAATATGTATACTCTGCGAATATACATAGGTAAGCTGACGAGGTATCGTTCCGTAGCGTTTGAGAGTAACTGCTATGGGCATACTCATGCGGAATCGTCCAGTAGCAGCAGCGGTTCTTTTACATATGGGCGAAGAATAATTTAAAGTGGTGTAGGCCACAGGCAGGGATACTTTAGCATCGAATGACCTATCTCCATTGTGAATATATTTTTTAAATTTTTTGCACTTGGAGAGAAAAGTTGCATAGCTCTCACCGCTACACATACATGCTGTTGTGTATAATGCAATGTCAGCTAATTTACACGTGCCAAGGTTTACTTTGCTTCGGCGAAAACTAAATATCATATCTTACACCTATATGCGCGCATACATATATATATATATATATATATACGTTCGTTTTAGTGTATTGCACTATATTTATTTGAAGAAAATGCAAAAGCTAGTCAGTCTTGATTTGAACAGATACCCAATACCATTTCTTTTCTTGAACCACGATGGAAAATAATATTCTTCTTCGCGATTGTATTTTAAATTTTTTGCGCTTGGCAAAGCTGCACAGTCCTCATCTCCGGCGAAAGTGTACTGATCGATGGTGTGATCAATTCCGATTTTTGTCGTACAACGTACTCATTAAACGCCTCAGATATGTGATTTGGTGGGCCCCGCTACGCATCATTATTGCAGCGTATAACAGGGGTGTGTTTAAAGGACAAAGAGTTTCAAGCTGTGTGTTTGAAGAGATACAGCGACGAGGTCTCCAAGACACTTCTTCTGTGCGTGGAATTGCTGGTGAAGTTCGGGGTGAGTAAAATTATTACTTATTGATTATTTATTAAATAACTGGATAATTTTTGATTTTCGATTCAATTATTATATCAGACTATCAGCTATTGCACGGCACAGAAAGTGGCGAGGAAGACGAATTGATAGCAGCAGCTGCCGCTGTAGAAAATGCTGAATCGATATTTCAATCGCACGGCGTAGAAAATGCTTCTCTTCTTAACGAGAATATCGATGACACGGGTAAATAGCTCGTATTAAATGTATTATGAAGAATTAATATTATTAAAATTTTCAATTTTGTGCAATGTAATTGCCGATTTTTTGCCCGAAATATAACATAATTCTTGAATAATGTGTTATTTTTACAGCGATAACACAGGTGCTTAGCATAAGTGGGCATGATCAGATTCCTGCAACAGCTGTGACAGAACCTCTCGGGCTACACGGGGGCGCTCGAAATACGGAAGATTTAGCGGTACCAGGGCCTTCGGGATTGCGCAGGCGATCCAGCATATCTCCCGATTCAGATTACGATGCTGTGCCGCTTTCGTCGCGGAACCAGCTGCTTCTGTTTCCCGATAGAGGTATCAATAATTTAGTGGAAAATCAACAGAGACTGATCGATTGGGTTTTGATACGCGAGAATCAAGCATGGCTGGAACGTCTCGAGGAGGAGAATCCATTGCCGTTGCAAAGAGCTGATCAGTGGCATCAAGACATTTTAGCAGAAGATGACTCAGGTAAATACTAATTTGTTATCGTTTTTACGATAGAGTACATTCAACATACATTTGAGAACATTCAAGAAATACATTTCGATACCTTCCCCCATCCCATAATATTAAATTCGTGTGTAATTTCTCTGTCTCTGCGTGGGGTTTGAGAATTGGATAATTAGCTGTCATCGGGGGCTGTAGAATGAAAATTAAGTTACGCACGTATATCGCAGGTTACTCGACAGAGCTCGAAGTTGATGATAATGAAGAACCCTTGTAGATTTACCTCATACGAGGTACTGCTGAGTTGAAATATTTTAAAAGTTTTTCTCCGTATTAATTATTGTTCCCTCACACTAAAAAATGTTGCAGGTGTGCAAAGCGGTGGTGGTAGGCGAAGCAACGTTTCGAGAAGCACTGGGTACGGCAATGTACAACCACCGGGAATGGGATTAGACATCGTAGAAGATTATATGCGTTATTTTAAGCGATTCAAACTTCGCGGCCGTGAAACAACAGTGCGAATCAAGCAGCCACAGTCGGACGTCAGCGTATTGAAGTGGCTCGAGGGCGCATTTCGCGATCTCCTCACACATATTACAAGCTCGTGTGAGGGTAACGATTACGTCGGTATAACGTTTACGGCAAGCGGTTTAGAAAACGGTCCCGTGTGGCTGTCTTTCCGACCGGCGCGAAACTACTCTTTCGAGGACATTTGGCGCCTTGTGAGTAGTGTCGCACAAAGCTCAACGAATTTGAACATCGACGATAAATTCCGTATTACAACGGGTGTTATCCGAGGCGTCGAGGGAAGTGGGCGGAAAGGTATGACCCACGAAGGCGTCGCAAAACAATCGATTTTGACGATTCGTAACACGGATAATTTATGCCTTCCACGTTCGTTGGTAACTGCTCGAGTTTATGCTGAACGTGGAGAAATTCGAACGGGAGAGTTGCACGCTCGCTGGCAGCGTATACGAAAGCCTAACCTCCCACAAAAAGAAGCAGCGCTCGAGCTCACAAGAGCTGCAAATATTTTTATACCAGAGCGCGGGTGCGGTGTAAATGAAATTGCACGTTATCAAGATCACATGGCCCGAGAAGGTATTGCAATTATTGTTTTTGAATTTTTAACTCTGGGACGCAGAGAGTTACCATTGTCCGATGGTACGCAAAAAGTAATAGATACTGTCGGTTCCATTAAACACACTCTGTACATTTTATATTACGAGCGGTCGCACCACTTTCAGCCGATTTTGAATTTGCGAGGGGCTGTCGGTAGCAAGAGGTTTTGCGCACCTTGCAACGTACGGTACGACCGTAAATATGGCCACAGATGCTCCAAAAAATGCCCTAGGTGTCATAGAACCTCACCATGCAATGCCCCCGCGAATAAAATCAAATGTAAAATGTGCAATAGCTATTTTTTCGGCGAAGAATGTTTGCGACAGCATAGATCTGCAGGTATCTGTGATTCCCGTAAACGCTGCCATAGCTGCTTCAGAACGGTCAAGCCGCTAGAAAAAAAGGAACATACATGTGGGGTGGGTTTCTGCAAAACCGACCAGCCATACAATCACCAGTGTTTCATGAAGCCAATCAGAGAAAGCCCAAATGCTTCACCTAAAATCATTTTCATTTTTTACGATTTCGAAACACAACAGTGTACAACGGTGAAGGGTGACCCAAACTCGTTCGTACACACGCCGAGCCTTTGCGTAGCTCAACTCGTTTGCACGCAGTGCTGTAACAGCGACTCTATTAATGACCGTGTGAGTACTGTGGCATGCATGAATTTATATTTCGAGAAAACCCGGTTGGACAACTCGTGGAATTAGCTATGCAGCAACGTAAGGGCTACTCACGCTCAATCTGTATAGCTCATAATGCCGGAGGATTCGATGCTCAATTTATCCTACGGTATCTGATTGAGAACAAAAAAACACAACTCCCTACGTTAATTATGAACGGAACAAAGATCATCACGATGCGTCTCGAGAAGCTTGTATTTCTCGACAGTCTACATTATTTCCACATGCCTCTCAGCGCATTGCCAAAAGCTTTCGGTCTCTTGGATACAAAAGGTACATTTCCTCATCTGTTCAATCGTCCTGAAAATCAGAATTACGTCGGAGAGCTGCCACCCATCGAGTACTATTGTGCCGACGCGATGCGTACCACTGAGCGCGAAAAATTTTTAGCGTGGTATCGTGAATTAAAAAACCAGGATTACGTGTTTGATTTTGCAAAAGAAATTGTGGATTACTGCGTGATGGATGTTACGATACTCAGGCTCGCGTGCATGGCTTTTCGGAATATGGTCATCGCTAGCGGTCGCGTCTGCCCATTCAACGAGGGTACGACTATCGCATCCGCCTGTTTCCGCATTTTTCGCAAAAATTTTCTGAAAGATAACACGATAGGTATTGTGCCGGCGGGTGGGTACAGATGGGCGCATACGCAGTCAAAAAAAGCCGTTGCGTGGCTCGTATGGATGGAACATTCTCTCGGCCATCCCATCATACACGCTGGCCGCTCGCGCGAATTTAAATTACCGCTAAATTTACTGGTAGATGGTTATTACGAGACGAACGACTCGAAGCACGTATTGCAGTTTCACGGGTGCTATTGGCATGGTTGTCCGCGATGTTTTCTCGTGAACCGCGATCGCAAACAGAGCGACGATGTATCAATGGACGAAAGGTTCGAAAGAACCATCGCTATTTCCGATAGAATCCGAACGGGCGGCTATGTGCTGACAGAAATTTGGGAATGCGCATATGATAAAATGTTGAAAGAAAATGCTGAAATGGCAGCTCTCGCGCGTGATCATCCTCTAGCCTGTATCGAGCCTCTCAACCCACGTGACGCATTTTTCGGTGGACGTACCGAAAATATGGTCACGTTGTATGATGCAAAAGATACGGAGGAGATACGTTACGTCGATGTTTGTTCGCTATACCCGTATATCTGCAAGTTTGGTAAATATCCTATCGGCCACCCGAAAGTTTATGTAGGCGACGAGTGTATGGAACTGACGGGGACTGACAATACCGATCTTTCGCGCGTTGAGGGGCTCGTCAAGTGCGTTGTATTACCACCACGCAACCTTTATCACCCGGTGCTACCTGTACGCATGCATCATCGCCTGCTATTCGCACTCTGTCGTAGCTGCTGCGAAATTATGAGCCAGGAAGAATGTACGCATGAAAAACCCGCGGATCGTACTTTTGAGGGAACATGGGTTGTCAACGAGATACGAAAACCTGTTTCGTGTGGGTATAGAGTCATGCGTGTAATCGAAATATGGCAATACGAGATCACACAGTTCGAACGTAACACTCGAAATGGCGGCCCTTTTTCAGAATACATTAACACATTTCTCAAAATTAAGCAGGAGGCTAGTGGCTGGCCCGAAAATTGTTTGCAGGACGAGGCTGCGAAAGATCAATACATTGCCGACTTTGAGCGCTCTGAGGGTATTCAATTCGATCGTGCTAATGTATCCAAGAATCCCGGGTTGCGCTGAGTAGCAAAGTTATGCTTAAATTCATTTTGGGGAAAATTTGGGCCACGCGAAAATTTGCCGCAAACTGTGATAGTATCCACGCGGGAAAAATTGATGGAACTACTGGCGAGTCCCGAGTATGAGATCACCGGCATACTACCTGTAAATAATGATATATTATACGTCAATTATACGAAGACCGATGAGGCAATACAGCCATCTTCCATAGCTAATGCCGTAATTGCAGCATACACCACCGCTCAGGCGCGCTTAAAATTGTATAGTTATCTCGAGCGCTTGGGTCGACGTGCATTGTATTGTGACACAGACTCGTGTATCTATGTAACGAAAAAAGATCCGAATGAGTACGAACCGCCGATCGGTCAGCTTCTCGGTGATCTGACGGATGAGCTTAGGCAGTTATGGAGAGGGCAGTTATATTAAGTCGTTCGTGTCCGGCGGACCGAAATTTTATTCATTTATTGTGCGAACACCTGATGGCTCGGAAAGCGAAGTATGCAAAGTCAAAGGTGTAACATTAAATTTTGCAAATAGCTCATTGATAAATTATCGGTCTGTACGTGCGTTTATAGTTGGCGAGAGAGACGAGCCAATTACTCTGCACTATGATGCGATTCGGCGTACGGCGTTCCATCAGGTTGTTACACGTCCCGAATCGAAAATGTGCAAACCGTCAAGCGTCAAACGAAGATGCAACGGAGAATATGGGTCTTCACCATACGGATTAGTTAGATATAATTTCGTATTTACACGCATTTCGTGTACACGCATCTATGTTTTGTTAATAATAAAATTATGTAAAACCCGATTTGCTCATCTCGCCTACTATTATTTCTCATTGAAACAGCGGAGAATTGTTACGACACGAATAATACGAGCAATATGAGCGAGTAATACGTAACGAATAAGCGAGCGATACATACGAACGAACGAACGAACGAACGAACGAACGAACGAACGAACGAACGAACGAACGAACGAACGAACGAACGAACGAACGAACGAACGAACGAACGAACGAACGAACGAACGAACGAACGAACGAACGAACGAACGAACGAACGAACGAACGAACGAACGAACGAACGAACGAACGAACGAACGAACGAACGAACGAACGAACGAACGAACGAACGAACGAACGAACGAACGAACGAACGAACGAACGAACGAACGAACGAACGAACGAACGAACGAACGAACGAACGAACGAACGAACGAACGAACGAACGAACGAACGAACGAACGAACGAACGAACGAACGAACGAACGAACGAACGAACGAACGAACGAACGAACGAACGAACGAACGAACGAACGAACGAACGAACGAACGAACGAACGAACGAACGAACGAACGAACGAACGAACGAACGAACGAACGAACGAACGAACGAACGAACGAACGAACGAACGAACGAACGAACGAACGAACGAACGAACGAACGAACGAACGAACGAACGAACGAACGAACGAACGAACGAACGAACGAACGAACGAACGAACGAACGAACGAACGAACGAACGAACGAACGAACGAACGAACGAACGAACGAACGAACGAACGAACGAACGAACGAACGAACGAACGAACGAACGAACGAACGAACGAACGAACGAACGAACGAACGAACGAACGAACGAACGAACGAACGAACGAACGAACGAACGAACGAACGAACGAACGAACGAACGAACGAACGAACGAACGAACGAACGAACGAACGAACGAACGAACGAACGAACGAACGAACGAACGAACGAACGAACGAACGAACGAACGAAC